>WHYT01017509.1:228814-283629 GCA_009806455.1 Tetrax tetrax
AAACTTTTTCTCCCAAAGAGTGGTCAGGCACTGGAATGGCCTGCCCAGGGAGGTGGTGGAGTTGCCGTCCCTGGCAGTGTTCAAGAGGCAGCTTGATGAGGAGCTACAAGATATGGTTTAGTAGCTGTGGCAGCAATGGTAGTGGGAAGACGGTTGGACTAGATGATCTTATAGGTCCCATCCAACCATGTGATTCTATGATTCTATATCAAGTTGCTTTCATTCTAGGATTTGTTCCCAAATTATGGAGTCTCTTACAAACTATTCACAATTCAGGGTGGAAAAATTACCAATTATAATAATTTTCTAAAGTATTCACATTTCTGAATCACTGGCACTAGTGAATTAATTTACCACTGGTAGTTTATCAAATATCTTAGATAAGAGATTGTTTGTGGATATAATTGAGCTATCCATCAAGAATGACTTAGATAAGGCATTAGAGTGACCCTGGCATATCACTTAGATACAGAATTAATCAGGTGGCTCCAGAGTAAGTAAGTATGTTCAATATCACTAAAAGTAAAAATATAATACCCTAAGAAAGTTTAATAATGGTGACACTTACTGCAGACGTAAAACATAAAATTACCCAATCTCACACTTCTGCACCATCAAGCTTCTTCCATAATCTTAAAAAAAATTACATAGAATTGAGACTCCAGAAGGTTCTAGATGCTTTTATAAGAAATTTAATTAATGACAATTTCTGATCTAGGACCTTGGCTCTTCCTTAATATTTCAGGCACATTTTTTATTAGAAAAAAATATCTTTCTTACTAGTCCAGCCCACCTAGATAAGAGGTACCAACTACAGCAGCATTGCCTGATTGGTTTCTCAGAGATCTTTCTTATCTTTTTCACACGTATGATCTTAACTACATTGTCCATTGCACAAAATATAGGCAGAAACAGTCCATTTCCCTCTTCTAAAAAAAACATGTGGTTCTATTTTGTATGGCACCATAGAGTTATTTGACACAAATACGGTCGCAAACATAGTTTAGGCTGATCAGTTGCTGGTCACAAAATCAAAGAATTTAATGATTGCAGTTGGAAGGAATGAATTGGCCACAGCACTCCAGACATGGCCGCATCAGTGCTGAAAAAAAATGGGAAGGATCGGTCCTCTTGACATCTTGACAATACTTTGCCTAACATCATTCTTTTTTTTTTTTTTTTTTTTTTTTTTTTTTTTTTTTTTTTTTTTTTTTTTTTTCAGCAAGGGCACATTGCTAGCTCATGTTCAACTCAGTGTGTGTCCATCAAGACCCCAGGTCCTTTTACACAAAGTTGCCTTCCAGTCAATCATCACCCAGCATTTAATGACCATCATGAAAAGTGTGTCGTATATTACTGGAAAACAACAATGTGAAACTGTGTACTTTCCATGAGATACATTGCTCCTGAATGACATTTCAGTGGTGTTCATATTACCTAATTTCAGGTGTCCAAAAACCAACAGGTAGAATTCACTCTCTTGTCAGAAAAATATAGAAAGGATTGATTATTCTGTAATACTTCTTAACTGACAAACAAGTAAGTATTTAGCAAAAAAAAAAATGTAGGCACTTCTACATGTAGAAGCCTAAACTCAATAAAGTAATTCAGAAAAGCCTAATCTAGATTTTACAGGGAATAGCTATTATCCTAAGGGGGGAAAAAGCAATTAAACAAACAAAACAAAAAAGTAAACCCCTCAACTTTTAAGAGCCCTAACAGCTATGCTATTGGGAATGCTAAATTGTCAGCTGTACTCCTGTCTTTCCTAATCTTATTCCTTAGGCACTCATTTTCTGCCTAACATCATTTGACATTGAGCACTTGTAGCTCCTAGGTCCAACAGGAACTTAGATATAAATGCTCAGACTGCAACAATTCAATCTGGCCATACTCATTGCAACACAGCTTAATGATCAGACCGTTGACTCATTAAATGAGAGAACTCAGTTCTCTCTCTTAATTGCAATCCATAGCTTTCCCACGCTACAAGACTTCCTTACTGAAAGATAAAAAGCTGGTAAGTGGAGGAATGATTTTCAATGTACTTGTTAAAAGCACTAGGTAACCAGAAATAACTTTCTGAAGCCATAAAAATGGGAAGATCTGGTCCTCATTGCTGGGTACAGCAGTGAGGAGTGAGATACAAAGAACTGGTATCTAGAATGCTCTCTAGTCTTTTGTCTTTGATTGAGGGGTTTGGGTTTTTTTCAGTTATTTTTTATTTGCTAGGGGTTTGTTTGTTTGTTTATTTGTTTGTTTCTTCCAGTGATAATATTATGCAAAACATAATCAAGAAATCAAAACCATGAATATAAACATCCTCATACATCAGACATCCTTACCATTTCATCCCACTGACCAGTTTTGTTCTTATCGCTACCTCTCTTATCTTGTGTTGAACAGATTTGTATCTTCTGGTTTGTTTCTCCTTTTGCCAGATACCATTAAAGGCACAGATTCTCTCCTTCCACATACCCTGACACACAGCTAGTGAACATCATGACTTGGTACTGTCTCTGCTTTTGTTTTTATTATAAAATTAATTTAAGCAAGTAATTTTGTGGGAGAAAACTTTATAACCACTCTTTGAGTTAGTAGCAGAGATTTAGCTGCCATTTGTTTAGTGTTCACACATTACTTTTGAAATTGAACATACTAGCATGTCTAGGAGGTTATTTTTAACATTTTAAGCTGTCAAAATGGATTGATTCTCATGGATAAAGTGAAATTTATAATAACCCTTTGGTAGATAGAAAAGGGGTGTTAATCTAAAAATAATTTAACAATTAATAAAAAAAATAACGTACAAACTGTTTGTTTTCATACCCCAATGAATGGGAATGGGAGATGTCACCAGTCCTACAAAGAGAACTTTATTATCAAATCTTCGGTTAAATTTTTCCAGTAGTGCATGCTATAACTTTGACTGTTGAGTACAGATGATAAACTGAAATAATCAAGTTAATGATACTCAATACAATAATAACCAAGTATATGCGATAATTCATATGTTGTCAGAGTTTCAAATCCAACGTAAGAGCTTTGCCAGTATGTCATATATGTGTGCATATATATATATATATATATATACATAAAACTTATTGGAAACTTTTTGAGCTTAGCATATTCAGTCTTGGCTTTAATACTAAGAGAAGATTTAATCTGTCATTTGTAATACTTACTGATTTTCTTCGAGTGCTTAGTATCCCATAGTATGTTGGAAGAGCTAAGTACAACAAATTACAAAGTTGAATACATAATTAATCAGAGGTTACATTTGCAACAGTATGAGGATCTGTAGTGACTGAGATTGAGATCTGCCTTCACTGTAATTGGGATTCCATCTGCTAGGGACTGGTTCAATTCCACTATCAATAAAAATTTGGAAAAAGAATTGCACTTGACCTACATTAAGAGGGCAGGAGATCAAGTATAAAACTCGACATTTAAGTTAATATTATAAAATCATTCTATGGAATGACATTTAGAGACCTACGATGGGCAGCTTACTGGCACTAATTTCCTAGGAACAGAAGTAGAAACAGAACAAATTACTCATAGGAAATAAAAAGCAGAAAAAGTAAAAAGCAGAAACAAGTAGAGCATAGACATGCTAATTTCTCTTTTCCTACAGTATTTTCTGTTCTAATAGACTATAGTGATTTCCAGATAGGAGTCCTCAAGAAAGAATGTGGTGATTATACCAAATATCAATCAATCAAAGAAAATCCATAGTATTATCTTGATGTGATGATGTTAATGTAAAGTTTTCTTAACTACTATTATAATTATTAAATGAGTAAAATTGTTTACAACAGTGGGGGAAAAAAAAAAACAACACCAGACTAAATAACAAAGATTTTATATCACTGAGAAAGATACTAAGCCAAAACCAGTTTAGAGGTGAGTACACTTTCTGATGAAGATGAAGACACAGACTATCTCTTGGGGGGTCTTCTTTTCAGTTACATAATTGAAAAATTAGACATAAAATGTTGGTTGTAAGCATAGAAAAGACATTTCATTGTGAAGATATGTCATCAAAGTAGCTGAATATAAAATTTAATTTAGTTGCTTCATAATTAGATAGTACCACTCTTCACAAATGCCTCAATATGTTGAACAGGAAAACAGTATCTAATCCTTAAAATCTCTGAAACAAAACTGCCCAGTGTCTGGCCCCCTTCCTCTTTCTCCCAAAAACTCAAGAGTTTATTTTTTTCTCAGTCATTTCTTTCATATATATATTTATATATATAAAGGCAATCCCAGCAGCAACAGCAGCAACAACACCACCAACAGCAAAACCAGGTTTTATTTTTTGAGTATGAAAACTTATTTGAACAAATTGAACACGCAGTTCCAATTAAGAAAAAAAAAATAATCATTCCACTTAGATTGCTTATTCTCTGAGAAAATAAATAAGACTTCACTGAAAAGCTGAATTTTTTTCTACACTTGAATATGTTGCTTGCTGGAGCATTTGTCACATTCCTGAAGCAGTAATTGCATGTTCACTTGCTGGTTTTTACAACTTACTATTTGTTTTTTTGGTTACACTTAAGATATGTTCACAGTTCAAATCCTCTCTTACTCATTAAACGTTAAAGCACTTTTTTTTTTTTCTCTGAAAAAGCTTTTGACCTCCTGTTATCTCCCTGTCCACAGTTTGTTCTCCCTACTTTTAAAACATATCAGCTACTGAGAGTGTATGATAACTTTTGTATTAGTGTATATTTGTTTATATTTAATAGACTGTAATGGGTTATGGGCTCTTTTCTTTTCTGAGAGTGTAGTTTCTACATTTGTACTTTTGTTCCTGAAATTCTAATCAGTCTTTTTTTTTTTTTTTCCTCCTTCTAAAACTGAACAGGAAATGTTGTTTTATTCCTAGGCTTTGTGACGTTACTTATTTTTATGTGCAGCTCCACTTTCTGTTCAACTTACAGAAGTTTCATCTGAACATGGCCTGCAGTCAGCAATTTATGTGTTGTCCAGTGATCTGCAAAATAAATGTCTTTCATAACATGTTTTGACTTTTACAATTTTACAAATTCCATTCTCTGAATCATCTTGCATTTTGCAAGTATTAGTCTAGCAAGTAAAAATCTTCAGGCACTTACTATTTCAGTTTTTCAACTTTGAATCCCTTCAAGTGGTTTGCTTCTGCATAGGTTTGCAAGATATATTTATCTTCTGTCCTTTAGTAATAGAGTTAACTGTAGGAAATGATGCTTTATTCTCCCTCCATTGGTTTTAAGCACACTGATTCCATTTTCTTGTTATCAGTATCCAGACTTTGTTATTATCAACACAAATCAAATAATTTCCTACTTATTTCTATGTATATACAGTATAATTTTATCCATTACAACTCAAATACATAGCTTGGCTAGTCATATGAGGAAGCAATTTTAGCATAATGTATTTAGTGTTTCCAAAACAAACAAGCAATCAAATAAAAATGAGATAAATCCAAACACAGAGCATAATTTATCTGCAACCCTAGCCACGACAGAAGTTGTTGACAAGTTTGAATTGACATAACTTAATGTGAACTTTCTTACATTAATCTAACATCTAGATTAATTCATTTTTTTCACTGTTATTAAAAAAAAAATTGAATATATCAAAATACATATTATAAATAGTCTAACAGCATATCCTCACACTTAAGTAGAGCAGGAAGATAGGTTACTACCTTACTGTGAACTTGCCTAAAACACTTCTCTAAGAGTAGAGTAGAGTAGAACAGAGTAGAGTCTTTGATTACCTGGCAGCTGCAGCTGTCCTCACAAGATCTAGGAGAGGTGAAATTAGAAAGGTTCTGCTCATTCTACATATTCAACCAATTCCTCCTCCTTGCACTCCCATTTCTTTTATTGTAGGATAATGTAAATTTTCATTTAAAAAGCCAACTGTATGTGGAGAGGGCACTTAAACTATGTTCATAAAGCCTCTTCTTAGGTCTTTAAGTGTTTCTTTCCATTCTCTTAATTTATTTCTTTCCCTTGTCAGGCTGAAGCTGAAAAAAAGAAAAATCCTTATACTTTTTTTTTTTTTTTTTTTTTTTTTTTTTTTTTTTTTTTTGTGTCAGCTAGGAACAAAGATGAACTCTGGGTCTTTATTGAAAAGATTATCTCTTTTGAAGCCACATTCTTCCTAGAGAATCTCAGGAATAGATTCCTATCCGTGAATTACTTTAAAAACTGGCACTAAAGGGGAGACAAGAAGTTTGAATGTACAAGACAAATCTATATAAAACTTAACAGGGGCTAATTCTATATATTTAGAGTGAAGAAATTTGTGATTAACAGATTTTGATGTTATGTATAGAACTCTCAAATGGATTTAGGCAAGATACAGGAATGACTAAACAGTAGAGATTCACAGGACCAATTCTTCAGACTTACTTCATTTGTTTCTGCATGGACTTTTATCCTGACTTCTAGGAACTTCCTCAAAAAAAAAAAAGGAATATCTGAAAAATACACACATGAACTATGAAACAGATGTTGTCCCTTTTTTTACTGTTTGATGTTTGCTTGCTTTGTTTTTCAAGTATTTATTGCTCTCTGGCTTGATTCTGGGTGACTTTCTGAGTACACAAAATATAAATGTTCTTTTATACTGGATCTTTTACTTTGACTGCATGAAGAATGTTTTAAGCCTCTGCAGTACCTGAAAGAAACAACTTATTTGAAGTGGAAAAGTAATTTGTCCATCACTTAACAAAGAATGTAATCAATCAGTTATGAAATTAGTCACACAAACAAAAGTAATTGTTAAGCTAAATTATTTGATGAGTAACATGAAATATATTTAGCCACATCCACTTCTTTCATCAAGAAAATATCATCTAGCGATTAACTTGACATGTCCTCAGAAATACATGATATTACACAATTCAAACATGAATTGTGTGGACAGTTTTCTAGTATTTTTCTATAAATAAATTTAACATTTAGAGAACACGGGGGAATAAAGGAAAGTGTACTGCATTTTTTTTTCATAAGAATTAAGGTTTTTTACCTGTAAATTTGATGCCTGTAGACTCTCTTCTCTACATACTCGTAACAATTTTATAAGGATTGATTTTTATATCAGATTCTTAATGCAGTAAGTGATAAAGAAAAGAATGGTCTTTCTAAGCACAGCTGCCTATATACTTTCAGAAAATGTTACCTTTCTCTTTTTCTGATGTATACTCCATTATTGAAGATTAAGATTTTGGTGTTAACGATACATATCCTGTTACATTTTATATAGGCAAGATTGTCACAGGAAGGCTAAGCATATGTTATCATTGTGTTAGTCTTGTAACTCTGTAACAAGTATAAAAATTCACAAATGACTGAAGAGAGTAAATTAAAAAAAAAAAAACTAACTAAGGAGGGTCTGTAAACTGATTTTTTTTCTTAATGATAGTGTCACGCTCCAATTTCGGATGAGAGGAAGGCCCCCTTATGTTCTAGCCGACCTCAGACAAGTCTGGGAGGCTAGGGGTGACTAGAACAACCTCTCACACACCAGAGCGTGGTTTTGCTTGTATTCTCGGGAACAGAATTAAGACTCAAAACGGAGTCAAGTGCCAGGTAGCTTTATTAACCCGACAAGAAGTTAGCAAATGTAAGAGAAAAGAGAGAAAGAAAGGAAAGAGGGAAGAGAGTTTCAGTTGCAATAGCTACCACCACAGAGCTGTGGCATCCCGACAGTCCAGTTGACTCGGTGGGGGAATGTTCCATCCAATGTTGGTCGTTTCTGTCCTTTTATCATTCGTCTTATTCACGTCACATATTCCAAGAGCGGGTTTGGTTAGCTGCACCCCTCACCTGGTGGTGATACTCATGCCCAATACCATCTCTGGGCCCTCTGTTTTTCTGGCCTGTGTCTGGGTGCATATGTAGGGGTAAGGCTAAATTTTGCAGAATCAGCTCTGCATTCAGGTTCATGGGAAAATAAGAGGAAAAACAGGAAGCTTCCAGTCCTGTGGTTTGACTGGCTTGCAAGATAAGGGAATCATCTTGTAGGAAAACAGGAAGACTCCAGTGCCATGGTTTGACTTATGTACCATTGTTTAGGTGGTGTTTTGACACTTCGACAATGTTGAGACAAACATTCGACACAGTCTCTCACAGATAGGCAAGAGACTCATTTGAGTAAATGAATATGGGTTTCTGGCTAGAATAGTAAAGATAATATAATATCAATTAAGAGCTCCATAACTAAATTATTCTGCAAAAGTGTGAAGCAGCATAGTGTAAAAGGATAATTCGGCAGCACAACAAGATTTAGCTGCATTGCATTAGGGGGTTTTTTTGTTGCACTTTTTTGGGGGGAAGAACAAACTTTAACAAATATCTATTTAATTTCAATTCAACCTGCTTCTTAATATTATAAAATATTTTATACTGTAGTGATACAGTGATTTAACTGTCTGCTAAATATTGCTTGATTTAGAAGACTAACTGTCTGCATATTGCTTGATTTAGGAGACTAACTGTCTGCTAGACAATGCCTAACAATCCTGTTTGCCTTGAAACTGACTTAAGCTTATCAGGGAGTGGTCAAGAAATGGGTATTTGTCAAGAAACTGGTATTTGTCAAGGACTAATATGTCTAGCAAAGGACGGAATGTTAGTTCCACCACAAATTTGGTCAGAAGTCAGGAAACTGCTGAAATCCCCAAGTGAAAGGAGAGCATGGGTAAATGACTAAAGTTCATCTACAGGAAGATAAGTCCCCTGAAGAAGTAAACGACCACCAGAGACAGATCTGAAATGCTAATGCAAGTGTTTTTTTTAATAACCCCGCCTCACTTATGCATATGTATGTCTGTATTGTGCAATCCTACGAATATGTATACCTGCACTGTGTAAATTTTCAGTAAAACGTGCTCTCGGTGTGCGTGCTTTTGGAGGAGCGATCACCCACGCACCCGGCACTGAATAAACATGCCTGCTTTATAACTCTTTCCGAGTTGTAGAATTTGATCCGTGCTTCAGTAGAACTCTCTTATACAGAACCAGAGATACAGGATGTCCCCTGAGACGTTTATTTACAAACAGTTGATTTAACTAAAATCTACCACATTAGCGTCAATTGTGAAATCATTGACTGTGATGAAACTGTAGATAATGTCAGTTTATCTTCAGATCTTAAAATACAATGAAAAGCAGGAAACAACAGAAAAAAAATGAAAACTCTTTTCTACTGTAACCGTTTACGCATGTGGCAGAGAGCAACACACTGCTGAACCAATACTTGAAATCTCAGTCTCATTTCAGTATTTCCAAGTGTCATTCCTCTTTCCCATCTCCCTCTAAGTTTTATTACCCTTTGAATAGATTCCTGCACTCCCAAGTATTACCATTCTGCTTTGTGGTCCTGCTTCAGTCAGGAAAATTCTGTTCAGTTTAATAGCATGGTCCCATATCAGTAATACTTTTCCTTCTCAAAACACTAGAAGATAATGGTATGATTTTCCCATGAATTCCCATTTTTTTAGGTTATTATGTTCACATCAGATCCAAGATGGAACATAGAGAGTGTCCGTCTTCAGTTAACATGGTTTGTGTACATATCAAAGTCCTCACAAATCTTTTAAAAATTTGAGAATTGTGCAGATATGTAAATAATGGTAAAAATAAACACCTGAGGGCTTCAAATAGACTAACCTTTTTATTTTTTTAACTTCTTATCCCTCTACTTTCCCCCACTGATTCCTCCCAGCTGCTCTTTGATGCCTCTTTTTCCTGCCTCTGATTACTCACCAAAATATGACAAATAAATAAGCCTCCTCTCAGTCTTGAAGGTGATCTGGAGAGCCTTCCCTGCTGACTCAAGATGATGGCTGTTCCCCTGGCCCATAGGGCTGAAGCTCTCCAGGGACAGCCCTGGGAGGGCTGGGGCAGGTGCTTGCATCTCTCATGGGGTTATTGGGGTTCCCCCACCTGCTGTTGCTTTGTCTGTGCTCCTTTGTATTGGTGGAAATAAACCTTGACTAGTGTAACCTAGCAGTCATCAACATATATAAACAGTTAGTTTGTTTGATAGCTTTAACTAAGTTTGATTAAAAGCTGTCAGAAGCAGCAGTAATACAGGGTTCTCATTAGTAAAATAATTAGTATAAGGATTTCTTATTTAAACTATGAGTTACCTTCTTTTTATGTCTCCTTTAGTTCTTTCCTTGTCAAGCAGACAAATAATCTCTTTGATAAGAATAAAGCCGAACAATAGATCTATGCTTGCTTGTGAGGTAAAATGCTGTATGACAAATGAGCGTACTATAGCTTTCAGAAATACAATTTTAACAGACAAAAAAAATATGTATCTTTTTAAAATCTGGAAGGATGTTATCAGCTTATCCAATCGTAATTGCAACGGAGGACCGACTGCAACTGTCTGAAATTCAGTGTAGCATAACAGTATTTTCAACATTGAGAACAAAATATGTTCTATAGCCTTTTTTTTTCTTCCAAAATACTTTAATGATCCTTTTCCAGTCCACTGAAATTTAGCCCACATTAACACTGTACTAAATCACCTGAGTAAGCAACAAGACAAAGCGCACATTCTGTGACATAAGCAAAGCCATATTCTCAGGCACCAGATGCTCTTACTACATAAGTCATTGCCATTAAAATGAACAGCACATATTCTTTGCTTGTGACATTCCATCACTTATGCCAGGTTTCTGATAACAGACTATTTCCAGGCAGTGGCTCCCAGCTGTGTTGCCTCATGCATGGGCTGAATACATGAAGTCAGACTACATGCAGGAGCCAATGTATCTATACTCTGTGCTCTTCTAAGTTTAGATTTTACCCTGATAAGTCTTGTCTCTGACACAGAACAGACACATTCTGGTTTTATTTTCCTTTTTTTTTCTCTTTTTCTTCAGTTCTGTGTTTATACTTGACACATCTAATTATTGAAGAAATGCATTATTTTCACAGAAAAGTATTTTATAGAAAATAATGCAGTTCATGTAAGAGATCCTAAATTAAAAAAAAAAAAATCTGCAACAAATTATGGTATTCAGATATACAGAATAACAATAACACAAAAACCCAGTCTCTCTACCAGTCAGCTTGCTAATACTGACAGCACAATCCTCAGGTTTTCAGTTTTCCCAAACCTTGACATTGCTTTTTCCATTGTCTTCCATTCTTATGAAAGTTAATTCCTCGTATTTTGTTGTTCAATTGCTCAGCAAAGTTTGCTATATTTCACAATTAAAAAAACTGATGTGCAAACTGGAAGAAACAGGTCTATCTGTAACATATAACTTTCAACTTCTTTATCAAAAAGTCAGGTCAACCTCTAACAACATTCTGATCAATAAAATTCCCAATAACAAAGGCCATTTTTGTAGCAAAAGAGGAAAATAAAAATAGGGTTAGAAAGCTAAGCCATATCCAGAATTAATGATGATGCCTGGCTGTATGAGGAAAATTCATGTTTATGAATGCTAGAAATTGCCCTTGGAATTATACCTGCATTAGTATTTAATGGAAGATGAATTAAAAACTCAGAGGAAATACAGCTCTGACTTCTCCGGGCTAACTACTCTATCTACAGCTCTGACTAGTCAGCCTTGTTCTTATTTGGTCTCCTGGCCTGACGTATGGTATTTTTTTCCACTGAAGGCTATATCTGAACTCCTCCACAGCCTCCCAAATGCACATTGTCCTGGGATTAAATTATGAGAAGTTTACTTTAGATTTCCCTACACACAGCTTGTCTGCCAGCAGGGTAGCTCCTTCATGAGTGGAATAATCTTGTCATCACAGTAGTCAAAAAACCTTGTGAGGTTAAACTCTTAGTGGATGGCACCAGAACTTTGACCAGCATGAAATTGACAGATACCTTAAAAAGAGAAGGAAAAAGTCTAAAGATTTTCAAAATTTACAGCTAGATTTCATCAGAATTGAAATAAATGAGGGAAAAAAATATTTCAGGTGTGTTGTCTATAACATTAAAATTGAAAGGTGTGTTGTCTATAACATTAAAATTGAAAGATTTGAAACAAATCTGTTATTCTGCCCACTGTGTCCCTGTCAGTCCTTTAGGATATATATTTTAATCTTAAATTCAGTACCACTTAGCACCTTTTTTCTGGTTTCTCAGGGAAAGTTTTTTACTTTGTTGTCTTTGTCACCTTTGTCATCTGACCTTGTTCTTCTAAATGATTTTTCAGTCTCTACATGTGCAAAGGCCTCTCTTCCTTCTACAAAATTTCCTCCTTGCCTGCACCAAATTATATTCCACAGATTCCTGTAACTGAACAGATAGAGTTTCTTGTGAGGAAGGAGCAATCGATAGATCTTTCTAATGTTTTCATTTGGAACAACTCTAAAGGCAAAGTACACAGACTCCATCTATACAAAGCCTTGTAGCAAGATGTAACATCCCACAAATTATATATTAAGAGCCATAGTATCCAGCATAGACATAAGCAACACAGTGTAGCCAATATTCTTAGAATCATAGAATCACAGAATGGTTAGGGTTGGAAGGGACTTTCAAAGGTCATCTAGTGCAAACTCAGCCACTCACTCACTGTCTACCTCGCTTCAGTAGGTTGGATGAGAGAAACAAAAAATAGGTTGAGATAAAGACAGTTTAATAGGTGAGGGAAAAGGAGGGAGTGGAAAAAAATCCCAAAACACACAAGAAGAAACCTCAAAACAAACAGCTTCAAATCCAGTTAATTCAAATGTAGTCACTCATCTCCTCCCACAAATAGATCAATGCCTAGAGTCGCTAAGCAACAGCTGCTTTGGAAGGACTCTCCCCAGTTATATTGCTGAACATGATGTTCTATGGTATGGAATATTCTTTTGGTCACTTTGGAACAGCTTTCACGACTGTGTCCACTCCCAAACTCTTGCCCACCTCCTCACTGTTGCACACTGTTGGGGCAGAATGAGAAGCAGGGAGCACCTTGATGCTGTGCAAGCAATATTCAGCAATAACCAAAACATTGGTGTGTTTTAGTCACAAATCTAAAACACAGCTCCTTATGGGCTGCTGGGAAGAAAATTACATCTATCCTAGCCAGATCCAGTACATGTAGTTAAACATATTGAATCTTGCTTTGAATGTAGATAAAGGGAGCTTTCTTTTTTTTTTTTTTTTAAATGTTTTCAGAGGTATTCTGAACTACCTATCCAAATACCTCTATAATCATGTGGTGCTATTAAAACTTTTTCCTAATATTACTTGACAAGCATAAAGTTTAGGGAGCCATACAACTCTCTTTAAGGATGGCAGAATCTCTTGACATGCCCTAGGGAGAAAAGATGAATCACCCATTTAGATTTTCTTGTCCTTGAGGCAGCTTGTTTATGTCATCTTGGTTTTCACAGCATTGAGCGTAAGTATTGCAATAAAAACTACATTACAATATATAGTTTCACTATACAACTGAATAAATAGAGTCTTATATATATATATGGTTATATATATATATTTTATGTATAGGTTAACTATATATATAGACACACTTTCAAAAAGATTTTAAATTGTCAAAAATCAAAGGACTATTCATTAAATACAAGGTAAAGATATTATTGTGTTTGTTTAGTTTCCAACACATTCCATTAGCTTTTCTGGATGATGATTGATCTATATGCTCTGTTTTCTGACTTGATTGTCAGATGGTTAGCTTTGCTAGGATTGACTTGTCAATGATAGGACAATATCTGTCTCAGAGTCTTAAAATCATGTTATATATTTTTTCTTTATCAAAACATACTTTTAAGTTTGCAATACAATTTAAATTAAATGAACCCTTAAGAACTATCTCATCCCAATCTTATGTGAAGAAAGATGCCATGAATTTTTACTTCCAATATTGGTACCGAAATTTAGCAGGTATGCATACTCTTGTTGAAGTTCAAAGACCCATGGTATAGTACAGGAAGACATTTGACAATGTAAAACATAAAATCGTAGAATCATAGAATATCTCAAGTTAGAAGGGATTCATAAGGACCATTGAGCCCAACTCCCTGCTCCTCACAAGACTACCTAAAACTAAACCATATGACTAAGAGCATCATCCAGACACTCCTTGAACTCTGACACGCTTGGTGCAATGATCACATCTCTATGGAGTCTGTGCCAGTAACCGACCACCCTCTCAGTGAAGAACTTTTTCCTAATGCCCAATCTGAATTTTCCCTAACATAAGTTCATTCCATTTCCTCGTGTCTCATTGCTGGTCACCAGAGAGAGATCAACACCTCCCCCTCCACTGGCCACCTTGAGAAAGTTGTAAACTGCAGGGAGGTCACCTCTCAGCCCTCTCTTCTCCTAGCTGAACAAACCAAGAGACCTCAGTCGCTTCTCATAAATCTTGCCCTCAAGACCTTTCACCGTCGTCTGAACACACTCTTCGTTTGATGATGACACACACAAGAGTTTGATGTCCTTGACACACAAAACTACACACAGCACTCAAGGTGGGGTGACACCAGTGCAGTGGAGAGTGGGACAATCTCGACCACGGGGTATCTCAACCACAGGTCGTGCTTTGAGAAGCCTGGGCTGCTAGGGGCGGATGGCGTGCACCTAACCAAGAAGGGGAAGAGTGTGCTTGGTCAAAGACTTGCCAGACTCGTCCAGAGGGCTTTAAACTAGTGTTGCTGGGGGAGGGGGAGCACAGTTCATCCCATGGCTGTCAGCATGGCGCCAGTGCCAGCACCAAGTGCCCAGAAGTCGGGGAAGGATCGCAAGTAAGTGCAAATGAACCTAAACTGCGATACAAAAGAACACCTGTCACTCCAGCCAGCAAGTCGGCTTTGTCAGGGGCCCAGCTGAAGTGTCTCTATACCAACTCACGCAGCATGGAAAATAAAGAGGAAGAACTGGAGATGTGTGCACACAAGCAGGGCTACGACCTTGTTGGCATCACAGAGACGTGGTGGGATGACTCATATGACTGGAGCGTCCACATGGAGGGGTACAGGCTTTTTAGAAAGGACAGGAGGGGAAGACAAGGAGGGGGTGTCGCTCTCTATGTCAGCAACTGGCTGGAGTACGTAGAGCTCCTCCTGGGGATGGAGGAGGAGCTGACAGAGAGCTTATGGGTCAAGATCAGAGGACAGGGACGGACGGGGGATGTTACCGTGGGGGTCTGTTACAGGCTGCCTGGCCAGGAGGACAGAGCAGACGAGGCACTCTATAGCCAGATAGGAGCAGCCTTGTGGTCACAAGCCCTGGTCCTCATGGGGGACTTCAACCACCCCGACATCTGTTGGAGAGACAACACGGCAGGGCACAGGTAGTCCAGGAGGTTCCTGGAATGCGTGGATGACAACTTCCTCCTGCAGGCGCTAGAGGAGCCGACAAGGAGGGGTGCCATGCTTGACCTTGTGCTCACCAACAGGGAGGGACTGGTGGGGGATGTGAAACTGATGGACAGCCTTGGCTACAGTGACCATGACGCGGTGGAGTTCAAGATCCACGGGGCGGTGAGGAAACTACGCAACAAGCTCTCTGCCCAAGATTTCAGGAAGGCGGACTTCCGTCTCTTTAGGAACCTCATGGGCAAAGTGCCATGGGAGGCAGCCCTGGAGGGAAGAGGGGCCCAGGAAAGTTGGTCCGTATTTAAGGAGCACCTCCTCCAAGCTCAGCAGAGGTGCATCCCGATGAAGAAGAAATCGGGCAAAAAGGCCAGGAGGCCAGCGTGGATGAGCAAGGAGCTCCTGGACCAACTGAAAGTAAAGAAGAAAGCCTATAGAGGGTGGAAGCAGAGACAGGTAGCCTGAGGGGACTACCGAGAGGCTGTGCGAGCGGCCAGGGATCGGGTGAGGAAGGCTAAAGCCCTGATGGAATCAAATCTGGCCAGGGATATAAAAAGTAACAAGAAAAGCTTTTACAGGTATGTAGGGGACAAAAGAAAATCCAAGGAGAATGTAGGCCCCCTCCGGAAAGAAATGGGTGTTGTGGTTACCCGGGATGTGGAGAAGGCTGAGGTACTCAATGACTTTTTTGCCTCAGTCTTCATTGATAAGGGCTCGTGTCTCTGCACCCAAGCTGTAGAAGGCACAAGCAGGGACTGTGAGGATGAAGAACCGCCCACGGTGCTCGAAGAGCAGGTTCGGGATCATCTAAGGAACTTGAAGGAGCACAAGTCCATGGGGCCTGATGAGATGCATCCGCGCGTCCTGAGGGAACTGGCGGATGAAGTTGCCAAGCCACTGGCCATCATATTTGAGAAATCGTGGCAGTCTGGTGAGGTCCCCGATGACTGGAAGAGAGGGAACATAACCCCCATTTTTAAAAAGGGGAGTAAGGAAGATGCGGGCAAATACAGGCCGGTCAGCCTCACCTCCGTGCCTGGCAAGGTGATGGAGCAGATTCTCCTGGAAAACATGCTAAGGCACATGGAGAGCAAGGAGGTGGTTGGTGACACCCAACATGGCTTCACCAAGGGCAGATCGTGCCTGACCAACTTGGTGGCCTTCTATGATGGGATGACAGCATCGGTGGACAAGGGACGAGCAACGGATATAATCTACCTGGACTTGTGTAAAGCTTTGACACTGTCCCGCACAACATCCTTCTTTCTAAACTAGAGAGGAATGGGTTTGATGGATGGACCACTAAGTGGATAAGGAGTTGGCTGGATGGCCGCACTCAGAGAGTGATGGTCAACGGCTCAATGTCCAAGTGGAGACCGGTCACCAGTGGCATCCCTCAGGGGTCCGTGTTGGGCCCGGCCCTGTTCAACATCTTTGTCGGCGACATGGACAGTGGGATAGAGTGCACCCTCAGCAAGTTCGCTGATGACACCAAGCTATGTGGTGCCGTCGACACGCTGGAAGGGAGGGATGCCATCCAGAGGGACCTGGACAGCCTGGAGAGGTGGGCCTGTGCCAACCTCATGAAGTTCAACCAGGCCAAGTGCCAGGTCCTGCACATGGGTCATGGCAATCCCAGGCACAAATACAGGCTGGGCGGAGAATGGATTGAGAGCAGCCCTGAGGAGAAGGACTTGGGAGTGACAGTGGACGAGAGGTTCAACATGACCTGGCAATGTGCCCTTGCGGCCCAGAAGGCCAACCGCATCCTGGGCTGTATCAAGAGCAGCGTGGCCAGCAGGTCAAGGGAGGTGATTCTGCCCCTCTACTCTGCCCTGGTGAGACTCCACCTGGAGTACTGTGTCCACTTCTGGAGCCCCCAACATAAGGACATGGACCAGTTGGAGAGGGTCCAGAGGAGGGCCACGAAGATGATCAGAGGGCTGGAGCATCTCTCCTATGAGGACAGGCTGAGAGAGTTGGGGCTGTTCAGCCTGGAGAAGAGGAGGCTCCGGGGAGACCTGATAGCGGTCTTCCAGTACCTCAAGGGGGCCTACTGGAAAGATGGGGAGAGGCTGTTCAGTAGAGCCTGTTGTGATAGGACAAGATGTAATGGTTTTAAATTAGAGGGAGGTAGATGTAGATTGAATATTAGGAAAAAAACTTTCACAATGCGAGCTGTAGAGCACTGGAACAGGTTGCCCAGAGAGGTGGTGGATGCCCCATCCCTGGAAACGTTCAAGGCCAGGCTGGATGAGGCTCTGAGCAACCTGCTCTGACCCTTCTTCTTGCAGGAGGGTTGGACTAGATGACCTTTGAAGGTCCCTTCCAACTCTAACCATTTTATGATTCTATGATTCTATGAATAACTTCCCTTGACTATGGGAACTGCTATACTCTACTTTATGCACGCCAGGACACAGTTGGCCCTTTTGGCTGCCAGGGCACACTGTTGACTCCTATTCAGCATGATATCAACCCAAAAGCCTCTATTTCATGGGGCTGCTTTCCAGCCTCTTTCCCTCAGTTTGTATGTAAAAGGAGGATTACCCCATTCCCAGGTGGAAAATCCAGCATTGACTGTTGTTAAATTTCATACGGTTTATGATTGTCCAGTTTTCTAGTTTATCCAGATCTATCTGTAAGGCCTCTCTCCTCTCTAGGGAGTGCACAGCTCCTCCCGGTTTAGTATAATTTTCAAACTTCCTTAAAGTACATTTGATCCCTGCATCCAGATCATTTAAAAAAATATTGAGGAGAATTAGCCCTAAAACTGAGCCCTGTGGAACTCAACTGGTGACTGGCTGCCAGCCTGATGTCACTACATTTACTATAACCCTTTGAACCTGACTCGTCAGCCAATTGTTCACCCAACATATTTCAGACTGGTCTACCTGTATGCTGGACATTTTATTGAAAAGAATATTGTGAGAAATTGTATCAAAAGCTTTGCTAAAATCCAAAATCACTACATTTACTGGCTTCCCTTGGTCAACTAGATGGGTAACCTTGTCATAAAAGGAAATTAAGTTAGTTAAGTAGAACCTTCCCCTTGTGAACCCATGCTGAGTATGACTAACAACCAATAACTGCATTGTGTCTCTAGTCTGATAAGACTGAAGTAAGAAAATATTTAGTTCTGAATTAGTTATGAATCAATAGGCAATATTTCAACTTCCCCAATCTTGTTGCATTATTTGTCTTACAGATTACATAGTCATTAATCCATTTCCATTTAATTTCTAAGTATATTGCAAATCTAATTCAGAACATGTATTAAGAAAGCATAACTGCATAAACTTTAATAACATTGTACTGATCTGTAAATAAAGAAAAATAACAAGGAAGCAGATTTCTACATATTTACCAAGACTTTATTTGTTTTCATTTACTTTACTGGATTGTTTCCAAAAAGTATATATCTAAAATAGTTATAAGATGTTAGGTTTTAGCTTTAAAATAGTCACTAAGTGAAGAGTTAGGTAAGAATATTTAATGCCTTAGATGCAATAAAAGTTGGATCTAGAGGAAAGACTGTGGTCTCTTAGGATAATCTTAATTAACCTTTAGTTCTTAAATTGTTTTTCATGATCCTACTGAGAAAACTTAGGCAATACAGTGGTATTATGGTCACTAAGGGAAAGTAAAGCAATAACGAGAATTAGTGACTTACACTGAAATACGTGCAAGATAATCAGGATGAAGAAAAATTTTAGGTTTTTTATTCACTCCTAAGAAATACTACAGGCTCAAGAGAAAAAATAATCAGAGAGACATAGTTCATATAAGAATAATTAGTACATAAAAATATATGCTTGTGACAATGGTATCATAGCCAGGTATCTTCTCTCAGCACAACAATAGTCTATCCCAATACTCTAGAAAATGAGTAAGTATGTAAAGAGGTTGACTTGGCTAAACAGAAATTTCATGACTGATCTCCGATGCAAAAAAAACCGTGTACACAGGACGTGGAGGTAGGACACAAAGGAGGAATATAGTAACTCTGTCAAGGTGTGTAAATATTATGTTAGAAAAGACAAAGTTCATCTGGAATTGAAAATGAGATGTCAAGGGCAACAAAAAAAAAAACCAACAACCCTTCTATTGCCACATTAGCAATAAACAAAAAGAAGGGGAAATGTAGGCCTATTGCTGTATTGTAATATTATCAGAGAAGAATTTCATGTTGAGTATATGAAAGTGTATATAAATTATATAAAACTGTATATAAAAGTATATTAAAATATATTTCTTGTTTCAGTGCTGGATCTATGTCTACTGCCATAGAAGGACATACAGATGTGAGCTGAAGGTTACCCAGGGAAAAAAGAAACATTTAAAAGGATTTGTAATTGCTCATAGACATTTACTTCAAAATCAGTGGGTATCCCATAGTGACATTCTAGAAGTTTATCTACAATTTCATTTTTTCATAGTCTTTACAGGCAGTAAAATGTCTTAGTTTTATGCGGTCAAATGAGATTATGCCTTAAGAAAAATTATCAAGATTCTTTAATTATACAATGTTAATATTATAGCCTAATATATGTGTGTATATATATATATATGATTTTGCTATTATTAATAAAAGACCAGAGGTTTTCAATTAGCTTGAGAATGCAGAGTCTCAGAACTTATCTGGGCTTGATTTGGTCTGAACTGGTTTTAGTTTCTTTAAAAATTATCTAATTATTAATTATGGCTTAAAAAGTTCTGACTTCACATCTGTGAATACTTTATATTATCAGATTAATGACATACTAGAATTGCTGCAGTTTAACAAACACCAGTCGATTGTTACAGGGCACCACAGCCTGGGACATCAGGTACCTCTGTGGGAATGGGGACAGACTGAGGCTAGCCCATGGGAGATGGTGAGGATTGGGCCTGGTAAGGGGAACCAGGTTCAGACACAGCTGGGATGGCTGGGTCATTGGGATGGGGTCAGACTGAAGACCAGCCAGCCAGCCAGGCAACTAGTCCAGCAGAGGAGACAGGCACATTGCTGGAGCAGAGGTGTGGCTGTGAGGGAGCTGTGCCAGGTCCAGGGACCTTGCACTGGGGATTTCAGGGCAGACCATTTCCCTACAGTGACAGTCAGGGTAAGCAGACTCACCCAGTGAACTCAAGACCTTGAGACAACCAGGGAGGAAGAAGTAGATGGCAATAAGAAAACACTTTAAAATAACCCCAAAGAGACTGAAGGATTTGGGGAATGGTTATTGTGTGCTATCAGCATTGCTGACCACTCCCCAGCAAAGAGGGAGGGATGGTGAAGATTGATGGTATGGCTCCAGCACCTCTTGCTCAGTGGAAATTGTCACTGTTGAGCTGAAGACGCAGAGGATCACCCCAGAGCGTGTGCATAAGCCTGAGGCAGATGAGTAAGTACGTAAGGATTTGTTTAACAGTTTTTAGTGAATTATCAACAAAGATATTTTCTGTATCAATTTAAACTATTAGTGTTATTGTAACTGAACTAGTGGTCTCTGTTTGCTGTGTTTCAGTTTGATAACTGAGATTTTAGTTAGACAAACAATATTTCCCTAGCTGTCCATATAAGATGAGTTCCATTTTCTCTGTGTCTAATTTTGAGTGCAATAGTGCAGGCAATAAATACATTGTTGTTATTTTTTATAAAAAAAAAAAAAGAAAAAAACCCACCAACATATGAATATGTTAAAATAGTATCTTAGCTATTCCAAAATACATCAGTCAATTAAATAGATGAAGAAAATATACTAAAAAGGTTGTATGATGTCTTTAAGAAATAAAAGTGCAAAGAATAAGTTTTAATTATTGTAGGCACCCCAGAATAACCCTACAGTATTAACACATGTACCAAGTAAAAAGAAATCTTTGCCTATGCATAGAATTTATCATAATCTGTTAGAAAATTGTAACCTCTTAGGAATTTCCTTTTCTCAACCATACTGTATTTTAAGCAAATGTTTTAATTTACATTAAAATATCTATGCTAGAAATACATTCAATTCTTTTTTCCTAAATAACAGGTCATAATCTAATAGTCATAACAGAGTAGCAAGGAATTCGGCAATGGTTATAATTGTGAAGAAATAGATTTCATGTTCAAAGACCTACAGAAGGAAATTATTATGCAAGGGCAACATTGGATATTGTAACCTATCATCTGCTTTTGAAATGTGCAAGTAGAAAACAATCAAGAATAATTATTCGAAAATAAAAGAGTGAGTCTTCCATATGACGTGTTGGTTTTCTCTTAATTGAAAAAAAAAATTGTAATTCTTAAATTGCTAATAGAGTGAAATGCAGTAGATAAGACCTCTGCTGTTAGGAACCAACCATGTTATAGCATCTCCTGACAAAACCAATATACTTTTAAATCCTTCTTAAAAGCTTTTAAAAACTTATGTCTAGTTTGTTCGGGGGGTTTTTTGTTGTTGTTGTTAGCTTTATAGTATATTTTAAGATTGATTGGTCTGTTGAGTTGTATTAGCTACCTTGTAGAATACTTCCATGACTTGATCTATAGTCTCTCTCCCTCCCTCCCCTCCCCCACCCCCCCGTCACTCCTCTCTCTGTCTTATGTTTTTACTACACAGTCTTTGAGGCTACACTGCAGGATAATTTGGGATTTACCAGACATCTTTCCTCCTTGTTCATATCTTACAGATGCCACTTTTTTTTTTGTGCTTGTTCCCTTGCACCTTATTTTATGTTCATGGTGGGGATTTATTTCTCTTTGATGTGAGGAACGTGCTGTTAATGCTTTTTTCTTCTTTAGTTTTTGGTCTACTTTGGTTCACTTTTAGATGTTATTTTAATACTGCTTACATGCTCTTTCTTTTCATTAATTTGCAGTTACTCAGTCTAATAGTGTAGATAACTGCAATTGCAATATTCTATTATAATATTTAGTGAACTGATGGGACCTTAGAGAGGTTGTACAGTTTTGTGGGTTTTTTTTCTCAAGTATATCCTTAATTAAAAACTGCAAATGTGACCACATATGTTCTTAGATCATCACAGTTACAAAAAAAAAAAAAAATTAATATTCTGTTGCTAAAAAAAAAAAAATAATTTGTGGAAACAGATGCTATCTGGGTAGTTGAGTAACACTTAGCTTAGGAAATTAATCACAGTGTAAATTCACCTCTTAGAAGAAACTAGATGATCTGCACAGGAAACAGATCTCAAAAATTCTTAGGGGGAAAAAAACCCATCAACTTCATACTTTCTTAGACATCAAAATCAATCACTCTTCAGAACCTATGTAGTGGTCAGCCCAAAAGAATATTGTACGATGAATTAGTCTTGCACATAATGGGTAATCCAGGTTTATAGATCTGTATGATGGACACCACGTGACCACTCCTTAATCTAGTATAAGAATACTAGTGAATTTAGAGCTGGATAACCTCTCCATGGACAGGATCTATGCAACAGTGGTTTGCTTGGTACTGTATTGTCTCACAGTTTACATCATCAGAAGGGATGTAACGTTTTTGTAGTTGTGATGTGTGTTTCTTCTTGGAATCTGGAAGGAGCATGCACTTTCCTGTGCATAAGACACTACAATGTAGGGAACCAAGCGTCATTAGTTCAATAGTCACAGCTACATGTGGCTGTTGAAGAATCAGATAAATACTAGCAGAACCTAAAAGAACACTGTATTTTGTAAACATAATAAAAACTATTAAAGTTATCAAAGTAGGTTTGACTTCTTAGAGTCTCTGAGTATCCTTCATAAATACTGACAGGTGTTTTACAATAACTCTTTGAAGCTCCAGCTCTTGCCCCACTGAAGTAAATGGAGACATTATCTTCTCTCTCTCATTTGGTGTGATAGAAGATTACAGGAGCTTATAACCATAATTTTATGGCTTACTTAAGTATATAGTAGTAACTAGAAATGGGGTGAGAAAAAAAAGTCAGAGAAATGTTTGCACTGAATAGAAAGAAAAAAAAATTACTAGAGATTCTTCGGAACAGATACAGAAAGGTTTCATTGGAATGAAAATGTTTCTTCTATAGAAATATGTTAAAAACAACTCCAATTTCTATTAGTATAGTAAGAATGTTTTAAAGACAGTCTTTACTCTTAAGTCTGATTTCATAAAATATATTAGAAAAAGGTTATTTTTAGTTGAAGTACTTACTCTTAACTATATTGGCCATTTAGGTCACTGTTAAACCTCAACGTTTCTTTCACAGAACTATACGCATTAATCATAAAATTTTAAACTGAAGGAGTTTAAGAAATATGTAGAGCTCTTATCATGGGTTTCTACACCATCGGTTGTCCATGGAGTACAGTTTAAGAAGCACTAACCCAAATCTGTACTAATATATTAGCTATCTATGTGACATTCCAGTAGAATGTAAGAGATAGAGGTTTCATACCAGATTTACTGTTATCTTAAAAGGAAAGTGTGTTCAGTAAAACAAAGACCAAGTATTGCGACTTTTCAGAGGTTCTGTTTTTTTTTTTTTTAACTAAGCAATGAATTAAAATTCTGTCTTGTCATATACTACTGAAGTTTAGTGAAAATGAAATGATTTTTAAAACATAATTATTTTTATTTTATGGATTTTTGTGGATAAACATTAGATATATAATTCTTCTGTTATATATATTTGATATATATTATATTCGATATATAATTCTTTCTGAAGCTGAGACATCTTGAAAATTGCTTATGACATTTTGAAACTATTTTTATTCATATGAAATGAAAAACAGATATCAGGAAATACTAATGAAAATTCATTTTGCTAGTGTGCCTGAACATACCACTGAATGTTTTTGCAAGATACTGCTGTGGCAGCAAAGCAAAACCACTTTGTTGATTAACTTACAGTAAAAGGTGCTGGATATGTAAGCATAGATAGCACAAAGAGCATATGTGGTCTATATAGATCCCATTAATTAAAAAATTACGAAGATAATGTAGAAAAATGTAATATAACTGATATAATAGAGGCAATAATAGGGATCGACGTATGATACACACAAATCTCTAGTAAGCAATGACCAAAAAAACTTTTGTCTAAGCCTTGATAGATACTGACTCGTGTGAAAAGAAAAAAAAAAAAATCTTTATTTTACGGTGCATTTGTCAGGCTAATTAATTCTACTTGTTGGCTCATGTCTTCGATTTTAATTAAAAAAAAAAAAACAACACATGCATACTTTTAACATCACAGAGAAATATTGTTTTTCCAGTAGTAACTGGATCTTGTGTTAACTTTCCAGTATTAACTTTGAACTTATATTTTTAACAGTATTTTCTCAAGTGACTATGCCCAACATAAAAAGATGGGAAGAAAAGCTGGTTTTTTTTCCTGTATTTAGTTCTGGCAAGCTGATTTCAGAAATCTAAAGAAAAAGAGGTTGTTTCATTAGCATTTAAAAAAGGAGCTATCTCCTGAGCTTTACTCACTATTTGCTTCAAGTTTTAAACCAGTCATGAGCAAAGATAGATTTCCTTTTTTCACACTAGTGAACATCAAAGAGAACAAACAAAAATTTTCCAAACTTTTGAGACTCATATTCATCTGAATATAAAGCTAGTCACCTAAGAACCCTCTGTAGCCAATGTAAAGTATTGTTTCCATAAAATTATTCTTTTTATCCAAAGAGAAATATCAGAAATAAGGTTAAGGAATACTATAAAGAACACTTTCTTTCTTTGTGTGGGAATTCTTGTTCAAGCAAGATGGGTTCAACCATCCCCATACTATGAAATAAATTATCACCTACGTATTGATAGAATTTCTTCTTACAATTTTACATGTAGTCTCTACTCATCCTCATTAACAAATGGCATACAATATCTATTACCATTTGAAATATAAAAGAATCAGGAATGTATATGAACTCTTCATACCCAGTTCTCCACATGTCTACAATATTTTAATTTTGTAGGGAACACTAACTTAAGCTTAATTGTTATATTGCAGTGGAGCCTGTTTCCCACTGAATATTTAATTGACATTTATAATAAGTAACAAATGCATGATTTTAAATCTTTCACTGATTTTTTTTTTTTTCTCAAATTCTATTCCCTAAATAGAACTTCTAAAAATCCCTGCACCTGCAAGGAAAACTGTTAAACCTGAGAAAGCCAGCTGTCAGGATTTTAATTCCTCAATAAAATATTTTTATAACACCTTGACTTACAAAAATACAACATAATCGTATCTCTCATTTAGTAGTGGAAGCTGATATGAAGACAAGATTTTTGAATGAGAAAACAGTTTTGGTTTTTTTTCCTGCAAGTTTAGAAACCAATTTCAAAGGGCACTTGTAAATAGTCTTGTTCCGTATGTTCACATAAATTTTTCTGTTGCTCTTTCTATATGATCTGATGATTTCATCTTTTTTTTTCCTACTGTTAGTCAAGTGAAATTTTCATAGTGCTATACTGTCAAACAATCTTACATTTTTTAAGTAAAAAACTGTATAGCAAATTCTTTAGAACTTTTCATAACCTCCTGTTATTAGCCAGTTTTATTAGCCAAATATAGAATCATGGAATCATCGAATGGTTAGGGGTTGGAAGGGACCTTCAAAAGTCATCTAGTCCAACCCCGCTTGCAAGGAGCAGGGATATCCCCAACTAGATCAGGTTGCTCAGAGCCTCATCCAACCTGGCCTTGAACGTTTCCAGGAATACGGCATCCACCACCTCTCTGGGCAACCTGTTCCAGTGCTCTACAACTCTCAGTGTAAAAAATTTTTTCCTAATATCTAATCTAAATCTACCTCCCTCTATTTTAAAACCATTACCCCTCCTTCGATCACAACAGGCCCTACTGAACAGTCTCTCCCCATCTTTCCTATAGGCCCCCTTGAGGTACTGGAAGACCGCTATCAGGTCTCCCCGGAGCCTCCTCTTCTCCAGGCTGAACAGCCCCAACTCTCTCAGCCTGTCCTCATAGGAGAGGTGCTCCACCCTCTGATTATCTTCCTGGTCCTCCTCTGGACCTTCTGCAACTGATCCGTGTCCTTCTTAATAGCTAATTAACGTACTGATTCATCCTGTGATCAAAGTCCAGTTTTAATTCCCAGATATAAATAATTATGAAAGGTTACATATAATGCACTTTCTGGTACTCATATCACATCTGATAAATATAAGAATTAATTTGTATCATCTAAATTCCAGTTTCAGGACCTGAATAACAAATATTCAGGTCCTGAAACTGGAAAATAAACTTAATTTTAAGTGAGTGCTTAATATAGCCTTCTTTTATTGTAATTTTTATTGATTGGCTTTTTTATATTTTATAGTGCTTATCTAACAGTTTACTTAACACATGTAGCTCCAGCTGAGAGAAGAAAATTGCTAGTATATAAAGTATTACGATAATCACTTCAGTCAATAAAGATCTGTAAAGGCAATTGTGAGGAAGAAAGAGAAAAGCTATTCAGAAGAAAAAGTATGATGCTGAAGGAACAGCATAAAGATTGTCTGTTGTTATTTGGAAGTCTGGCCTTTTTGTACAATCCCTGATAACCCTACTGTGGGGTTACAGCAAGAGAACAGCGGGTACTTTTCACCCTTTTGTGACTAGTTTTTCCTTATGAAACAGTAAGGCTGTTCTCAGGTTGAGCTATCTGACTGATAGCTTACTGCAGTGTATGGGATTTAGATTTCTACATTTTTCCTTGGCAGACTCTAATACTGTGTAAGGCAGGAAGATGAAAAATCATGAAAATTTTTTAGCCCAGGGATAAAATCTCTCCGTTGTTCTTCCTTTATGGAAGCAGGGGATAACTCAAGGAAACAAAACAAATACAAAAACAAACAAACAAAAACCTACCTAAGGGCAGATTGTTATATATTTAATCATCAGTATGTCTAAATTACAGAAATCCTCTAGTCTTGCCTTTTTGGTTACAAGAAAACTTTCCTTTCTTCCTGCACTTATCAAACTGACTGTGTTATTTGAGGTGAATGTAATTAATCTTCAGGTTCTTTCCTAAAGCAGCAACTTACTGACTTAGCTAAAATATATGTATATGCATAACATAAATGTGAAAAATATATTACAAATCCAAATGGGTCAGTTTATTGTATACACACACACACTCTTACACATTGTACATATTTTTGTTAAGGGAAATAACTCCATGCAAGGAGGAAAAATACATTTTTTTGTATCATTATAGAGAATGAATTGGCCAAAATAAGATCACTAAGATGAGAAAAAAGGACATGCAGCAAGATAGGAAGAACTATTGGTTAGGATAATAGCCAGGGGCTTAGCACACCTGATTAGGACTTTTCTGATAGCCCTGGCCTATCTATTGCCCTGTAATAAGTCTTCTATGGCTAGACTCAAAATAATATTTTTTACTCAGCTCTTCCAGAAAAGGGCTTGTTTTAGGCAATCTAGGCTTAACAAAAAGCAACATTTCAGTGCATTAAGTGCAACTTGGGTGAAAGAGTACATAAAGTCAAGACATCAATATTAGAAAGTCCTATTTTAAAGTATTAGGGAAAAAGAATCATCTATATCTGTACATAAATGCTGAAAAGGCACTAGCTTGTAATCTGATGCCAAGTGACATTTAATATCTTTTATATATATATATTGAGTAGAGCTAGTCCCTTTGTAGTGTCTTTGCCTTGGAAAAAGATCATTCACATGGTAGAGAACACAAAAAAGGGAATGAACTGATAGATAATTGGGAAAGACAATCAGGGGTCCACTGCACAAGACTGAAGGACAAGTCTAATTTTGGTAGCAAAAAATGTCTTAGGCACTTGCACTTAGATTTATTTTACATAAGTTTAGTTGCCTGCAGGTCACATTTCTAGTCTAAAGTATTTTGTGAATCCTCTTTAGTTCACAGAAAGATATGAGAGTCTCCATAAAACAGTTAATCTTATCTTAAAACAAGAGTTACAGTTCATATAAAAGAGTTTCTCTCTTTCTATTTGGAGGAAGATTCAGGTTTCTAGACTGCAGAATCCTAAAATTAGATTTCTGAAAGTACCTATCTCTATTTGAGTTAAATATAAATTTTGCCTTTTTTTTTTCTTTGTAAAAGAAAACTAGATATTGGTTCATTGCTTGAACAAAGGAATTTAAAGAAAGAGATTTTTTTTTTTTTTTAATCAGTCTGCTTAAGTATTTTGGAGGCAAGAATGAAATAAAATAAAAGATGCAATGGAGCACCAACAGTCTAGTCTCACTGTGTCTGAAATATAGTCTTGAATAATTAATTTCAGGTTAGTAGCAGTGCTTATCTGCAGTTATGACTTATAGAGCTAGTCTTGGAGAGATGATAGTATTCAAATCTGTCCCCCTGTACAGTATTTTCCATTACTGGGCTTAAGCTAAAATGAGTGCAGTCAGAGTCATACAATCATATGCTCAGAGATTCTCTGTTTCCCAAAAGAGATTTAAGAAAAGGCTTGCTGAACAACTTGTTTTCACAGTATTTGTTGCTGGAGAATTCAAGCTACATAATCTTGCACGTATTCTGTTTTAGCTTTGTTTTGTTTTGTTTTGTTTTTTTTAAATACATGATATTTTAAGCATATAAATTACATTGGAACAGAAAGAAAAACTACATTCTTTCCAGGTCATTTTGATCTGGAAAGGAAAAAAAAATACCCAGATGAGATTAGTTATCAATGTTTAAAAGTATGAGAAAAAGATCTCCAGATCTAAGCTAGTCATCCTTAAATCTTGTTATAACCAACTGAGAGAAAAAGGGGCTTCCAGGTCATAATGAGGTGTATATGTAAAAGTAGGTTAGATCACTTGCACCCTTAAAGTAGTTGGTTTTTCCACTTTCCACTGACTGTGTAGAGATCCAGAAGAGAATAGGTGACATGTCCACAACTGATAAACAGTTTTCTTTCTCAACCCTGTATTGCCTTAATTTTATTCAGATCACAAAGAATCTGAGGTATTTCTTTCATCCCTCTCTTCTGAACTTTCTGATTTTCATGGAATCATAGAATCTTAAGGCTGGAAGAGATCTCCAAGATCAAGTCCAACTGTCAACCCAACACCACCATGCCTACTAAACCATTTCCTGGATTGCCACATCTACATGTTCTTTGAACACCTCCAGGCATGGTGACTCCACCACTTCCTTGGGTAGTCTGTTCCAGTGTCTGATCACTCTTTCAGTAAAGAATTGTTTCCTAATATCCAACCAAAACCTCCTCTGCTGCAACTTGAGACCATTTCCTCTTGTCCTATCACAAGTTATTTGGGAGAAGAGAACAACACTAGCCTCCCTACAACCTCCTTTCAGGTCCTTGTAGAGAGCAATGAGGTCTCCCGTCAGCCTCCTGAGACTCCTCTCTAGACTAAACAACCCCAGTTCCCTCAGCTGCTCCTCAAAAAACTTATTCTTCAGACCCCTCATCAGCTTCGTTGCCCTTCTTTGGATGCACTCTAGCAACTCAACATCTTTCTTGTACTGAGGAGCCCAAAACTACACACGGTATTTGAGGTGCGGCCTCACCAGGCGAGTACAGGGGCACAATCACATCCCTACTCCTGCTGGCCACACTGTTCCTGATGCAAGCCAGAATGCAGTTGGCCTACTTGGCCACCTGGGCACACAGCCGGCTTCTACCAGTACCCTCAGGTCTCTTTGCGCCAGACAGCTTTCCAGCCACTCTTGTCCAAGACTATAACATTTTCTTTTAGAGTATAGAGTCACTGGAATGTAAAGTAGCTACTTGGTCATAAGATCAACTTTCTACTTTTACCTCTCTTTCTAATATTACAATTTAGATAAAATCATGTTTATAACTTATGAATTCTCTCATTAGGTAAGGAAAAAAAAATTAGATATCACTGCGAGAGTCTATGAGTTAATTTACAGATAACCTAGCAAGCTAATCCTTTGTTAAAAAATACGTTTTCTAAACTCTCCTCCCTGAGAAAGACAACTTTAAAGGCTTAATAAAATCCCTTTTTTCCTTTTCTGATAATCTTTCAGATTACTTCCCAGCACAAACACTGAAAAAAAAAAGTGGATTTACATTTAAAATGGAATATTCTGTTGACCTAATCAATCTAGAAATGCATAAATCCATGAATCCTTATAATAATTACTTAGTGCTGAGGAAGCTGGCTGATGTCATTGTGAGGCTACTCCCAATAAACTTTGATCAATCATGTTGAATGGGAGAAGTGCCTGAGGTTTAGAGGAAAGCAAATGTCACTCCCATCTTCAAGAAGTGGAAGAAGGAGAATCCAGAGAAATAGAGGTTAGTCAGCCTCACCTTAACCCCTGCGAAGTGGATGGAGCAGCTAATCCTGGAAAACATTTCCAGGCACATGGATAACAAGGAAATCATTAGAAGTAGTCAGTATGTATTCACCAAGGAGAAGTCATGCTTGACCAACTTGATTAACTTCTATGACGAAATAACTGTCTTGGTAGATGAGCAGTGAATATTGTCTACCCAGACTTCAGTAAAGCCTTTGACACCGTCTCCCATAAGATTCTCATAGACAAGTTGTTGATATACGGTCTGTATGAATGAGGTAGATGATTGAAAATGGTCTGAATAGCCAGGTCAAGAGAGTGGTGATCAGCAGTATGAAGTGTAGCCAACATGATAATGAACAATCCTGTTCAGCATGTTCATTAATGATCTGGATGATGGGGCAGACTGTATTCTCAGTAAGTTTGCAGATGACACCAAACTGAGAGGAGTAGGTAATACGCCAGAGGATCGTGCTGTCATGCCATAAGGATCTCAACAGTGTGGAGAAATGGGCTGACGGGAACTTCATGCAGTTCCACAAAGGGAAATGCAAAGTTCTACACCTGGGGAGGAAAAACTCTATGCATCAGGACATGCTGGAGGCCACTCGGCTGGAAAACAGCTTGGCAGAAAAGGACATGGGAGTCCTGATGGACACCAAGTTGAATATGAACCAGCAATATGTCCTGGCAGCAAGGAGAGCTAATGATATCCTGGGCTGCATTAGATAAAGTATTGCCAGCAGGTCAAGGAAGGTTACCCTTCCCATTTATTCAGCACTGGAGATGGCACTTCTGAAGTATTGTGCCCAGTTCTGAGTTCTCCACTACAAGAGAAACATAGACATACTGTACAGAGTCCAGCAAAGGATCACTAAGGTGATGATGAAAGGATTAGAGTATCCCTCAAAAGAGGAAAGGCTGAGAGAGCTGTGACTGTTCAGCCTAGAGAAGAGAAGACTCATGAGTATCTGAACAATGTATATAAATACCTGAAGGGTGAGTGCAAAGAAGACGGAACCCGTTTCTTTTCAGTCATGCCCAGTGAGAGGACCAGAAACACTGGAGGTTCTCTCAGAGTATCAAGAAACAGTTTTTTACTGTGAGAGTGGCTGAGCACTGGTACAGGTTCCCCAGGGAGGTTGTGGAGCTGCCATACTCGAAGACATTCAAAAGCTGTCTGGAAATGGTTCTGGGCAAACAGCTCTTGGTGGCTCTGCTTGAGCAAGCAGATTGGACCAGCTGACCTCCAGAGATGTCTCCCAAACTCAAACATTCCGTGAGTTCTCTGGGAACTTTAAAATAGAATCCATATTTTGATTATACATGACTCTTAAAATAATCTTAAGAGTTACAGTTATGCCATTTTAATTCTTAGAATAGATAAATAACAAGGAAAAAATATTTAAACAATATTTCCTCTGCAGAGTCTCAAAAAGTAAAACATAATTGCCTGAAGTGCATGGATTAATGAATATCAGAATTTCAAAGTTGTCTAGAAAATTTGTCTAATAAAGGCTTGTTATATTATTTTAGAACAAGAATGCAACAGAATATACAAAATTGTTTTGTGAAATCAGTGATGAATCTGTAAAGATGTAATTTTACACTTCAGACTAAACCCTGTTAACATTCAAATTATTAATTACTGAACTTTATTCCTATCCGATCAGTAACATGCTATCCATATATTGAGATGATTCTACATTTCATGATTTTGTTCAAACACAGAATAACTGAATTATTTACAAGAGATTGCACAATATTTTCCATGCTGAATTGAATCACAACTGAAATAATAGAATCATAAAATGGTTTAGGCTAGACATGACCTTAAAGATCATCCAGTTCCTGTCTCTCTTCCCTGGGCAGGGATACCTTCCACTAGACCAGATTGCTCAAAGCCCCATCCAGCCTGGCCTTGAACTCATCCAGGGATGGGGCATCCACAGCTTCTCTGGGCAACTTGTTCCAGTGCCTCACTATCCTCATAGTGAAGATTTTGTTCCTTGAATCTAGTCTAAATTTAAAATCATTACCCCTTGTCTTATCACAACAGACCCTGCTAAAAAAAGTTTCTCCCCCTCTTTCATATAAGCCCCCATTAAGTATGGGAAGGCTGCTACAATGTCTTCTTGAAGCCTCCTCTTCTCCAGGCTGAACAGCCCCAACTCTCTCAGCCTGTCCTCATAGGAGAGGTGCTCCAGCCCTCTGATAATTTTCGTGGCCCTCCTCTGGACTTGCTCCAAAAAGTCCATGTCATTCTTACGTTGGGGGCACCAAAACTGGATGCAGTACTCCAGGTGGGGTATCACAACAGCAGAGTAGAGGGGGAGAAACACCTCCCTCAACCTGATGCAGCCCAGGATGTGGTTGGCTCTTTGGGCTGCAAGTGTACACTGCTAGCTCATGCTGAGTTTCTCATCAACCAACACCCCCAAGTCCTTCTCCTCGAGACTGCTCTCAAACCATCTCTTTTTATATGTAAAGCTTGTAAAGCTTTATGTGTAAATAATTGTATAAACCTGCAGCTTTTGGAAAACTGTCTCAGCATATTTACTTGATTAGAATAATAAATATTGATTTTAACATACTCACTACAATAAGTACAGTTATAATTGATCTTCTATTTTCCTTTCCTACTATTTTCATTAGTTTTAAGAATATAATATTGTATTCACTTCCAGGAACATTTAAAATGTCTTAATGCTGTTCTCTAGTTTGTCAGCTCTCGGTTGAGTTGGGAGTTGCCACACTTTGACTAATTCTCCCAGTCTCCTTTGAAACAGTTTAAAATCTTAGAATCGCATAACAGCATATCAAAGCAATGGAAGAGCAGTTCACAGCTTTAGGTTCATAAATTAGTAAGTATTTTCAATTTTTTTTTTTGCATCCCATAAAATTACACGAGTGTTTCATGCCATTACTTAGAGTAAACATAGTTAAGAAATTAGCCCCATATTCTGTTTTTTAAATGTTTTAGCAATGTTAGTATTCTTAGAATTAAGGCCCAACTTAATAAAACTTAATGAAAACAAGAAGGAAAATTTAAAAATATGCAAAAAAAAAATCATATAGAAGTTGGTAACTCTCAACTTAATAATTTCAATATAAATAACATATTTTTCTCTAAACTGAGTAGCTGTGACATTTAATTTCTTGATAAGAGAAAAAAAAAAAAAAATCTGACTTCCTCCTGATTTTTAATATTGGGTGGGACAAGCCATACTAGCTATTTGCCCAAGTCACCATATGACCACATTACACCTAGTGGACAAGTGTGTGATTCTTCAACTATTAATTTTTTAAACAGACATCTTAACTAGATATTTTCAAACTGAGAAGAACTTTAGCATATGTTATTATCACTATAGGCCAGACAGTAGCCTTGAATCAAAGTTGGTAAGTTATCCTGCAAGTGAACACACTGACTTACGTAGTTCAATCTTAATTTTTCCACTAGAATTAGTTTAAAGAGGTAGATATCATGAAAAAATCTGTGTAGATGGAAATGAGCTAATGAGCTGATACATTTACAACTCAAATAAATAAGACACAAGCATCAAGTAAAATAAGTTCCAGTGATTAATTCTTTCAGAATACAGCTGCAAGCATCTTCAATTTAAATCGTGACACTTGAGTAAAGATTAATTTGGAAGTTATCGCACTGGCTTGATGAAGTTGGGCAGACTAGTCCTGCCAGCTGTTTTATCTTCTTGTAATACAAAGTTTCTGGAATCCAATTTAAGAAGAAAAGGCTTTGTCAGTGTACAGCAACTTGTGAGACTAGGATATCGTGAAAAGGGCATGCTTATTCCTCGGTTTTATTTGTTAATTCATTTTTTTTCCTATACAAAATAATGTCGTTATATTTTTGTCTTTAAAGTTAAATATCAAATTCAAATACTAATATTTGTAACTGAAAATCATATAAATTTTTCTTCTGAAAGATCTTTCTCTAGAACCTTACTTCAATGGATTTTTTTTTTTTTTTTCAGCAGATACTGCTTCACAATATGACAGCAGGCTTTTAACTGATAAGTTGGCACTTAGAGAAGAAAGGGAAGAATATTGTTTATGGTTAACTTTAAATCACAGGTGCAGTTCCAGATAAAAGGAGTGTATTCAAGTGCCAGCAAGGCACAGCACATTTAATTATATTACTTGCCATCTCAATGAAACAAACAAGGACTGATTATTCAGTTTTGACACATTTTAAACTATGTTATTTTCCCTCATGTCCATGAAATCTCTGTAGTATCAAAGTGATGAAAGCTTATTAGACTTCACTAAAAATCTGCAGGAAATGCTTTATCGTGATACATCAGGGTCTGAGTGTCCCAGGGAAAAGTATTTTATCAAAGCATTTAGATGAAGCTTTTTAAAAAAAGCTTGTTTGCATGAAAGTAACCTATTGTTTTCTTCAGTTGGTAATTCTGCTTATGTTAGGGAATTAGAAGAGCTAGACTTATTTTGTGGATGCAAGTGTTACTTCTAAATTCTGCCTCAGTATGGGAAGGTCAGGCTGGCACGGAGAGTCAGGCTAAGATGAAGAGATTACCAGCCAATTTAATTTTCAGAAGTGCTCACCTGAAACTCTGCATTAATCTTCAGAGTTGGTCGTATATTTAATGGTGCAAACCAAATGACAAGTTAGACAAGTTATTTAGAACATCCTTTGGGGGTTACTTTGGATAAAAATAAATGAATAATATAAAATACTTCTGAACACACACAAGGGTAGATAAAATTTGGAAAAAATAGAGTAAGATTGCAGAAATCAAGGGTGGAAGTCAACTCCAGATTGTATATCCCTAAATTAAAATGTCTACATGTGGTGTCTGTTGTTTATGAGTTTCAGCTGCTTGAATACTCAAAGAAGAACAAAACCACAATTCTTTGGTTTCATCATAGGGATCTTATGCCACTTGAGGCTCATTAAGGCAATGGCTGTAAACTGGCTGTAAGCTGGCAATCCAGGAAGACACTAGTCTCCCTTACGAACTGTATCAGATTCTTAAGCCTTAGGAGAGTGCTTCAGATATCTAGCAACTAGACATATTTTTAAGTAGTTATGTTTAACTGTTATTCAATATGGTCAATGAAATCTGGAGATCTTAATTGTCTTTTGGCAAGTTTAATTGTTTACATTCCAATGCCTGTAATACTATGTTATTCCTTGATTTAAAACAACAACAACAAAAAAGTATATTAAATGTTTTTCAGTGGTAGCAATGTTGATATATTGCTAGAAAAGCCTCACTTTAGAAAACTTAACAGGTCAGTGTTGGAAATACAAATCCAAGTCATAGTTAGTGTATTACTTTTTGCCTAAATTTTGTCTTTTGTTCTCACAACATGATATATTAATAAGCATCTATTTGTGGAGATGACATCTAATGAAAATGTTCACAATCCTGCCCTTCCACCCACTCCCCCCCAAAAAAAAAAGATCTATGATGCATGATAACATAAATAAATGTAATTCCAGTGAAGATGTATTCGTTGAGTAATCTCTTTTCTCTCCTACAAATTACTACCGGAAGACTTCAGTTTTATATTTGAAATAGTGGCGTGTTTTATAGTTATTGTTTCTTTCTATTGCTATAAAAGCAAGTCAAGTTTAACAGCTTTCATATTTCACAGAAAGTGAAATAAAAGATTTCTAAAGACAAGTGTAGACAGGTAAATAATAGTATTGGCTCAAATCTGTAACATCTGTGTTATGTTTATTGCCACAAGTTAGGTATTTCCACATGGAAGCAGTGTTGTCATTAATGAATTTTCTAAGGAAAAAAGTTTGTACACTCTTGAAGAGAAGATAGCCACTTCAGTGGCTGCATAAAGAAAATGACATGGTTTTGTTAAATAAAACTGGTTTGTTACCTGAAGGAAACAAAATCAGCAGCTTCTTTATTGTCATTTGTAGACTGAATAATGGGGCAATGACTCATTCCCAAGTTACAACACTGGTTTCAGAGAGATATGTACTTATAAAAGCTAGAGTAATACAAGTGAATCAAGACTATGTTTTGAAATATATTGCAATAATCAATTTGTTAGACCCTGTTAACAAAGCTGAATGAATGGCTGCTTAACGTAAAACTTTTTGTGTAGCTAAGCTAATGAGATATTGCTTTTTTTTTTTTGTCAGAACAAGCATATCAGGGAGGGTAAATGGAAATTTATGAATATTGTTAATCTATGTTGATTTGGATTTTTCAGGCTAACCAAAAATGGATTCACAGTGAGCATCTGGAAACATTTTTCCTTTCATCCTGCAGAGGAATTTGTCCATTACTTCCTTCCTGTGTTTTATTTTTCTTTGAGAACAGGGACCTATGTGTTGCACAGATTCAGAACGTACCGTAAAGAAGTAAAAATGAAAATGGTACCACTTTAATTATTTCTGTAAGAAGACTTTTTTTTTTCTCTTTTTTAACCCTTCCTATAGGCTTTCCACTAAAGATTTCTGAAGACATCCACAAAAGAAAGAAAAAAAAAAAAGACAAAAAAATCCTACTTAATTTCAAATAAATTAATATTCAGGAAGTAACATATTTATTTTCCAGATGTGTAGTTCCAAATGTGTTGTGTTTCTTCCTTAATTTTCTCAGAAAGGTTTACATACACTTGCAGAAACACAAATGGAAGACTATTGCACATTGAGGAGTTAGTGATCCACCCAACAGCTAATGTGAGTACAAAAAGGCCTGTATTGTGCTGTGAGTAGCGCTTAGCCATCAGGCCTGTATTGTGCTGAACATATTCCTTTGCTGCTGGATAAGCTTAGCCAGCTAATTGTAACAGATGGACTTGCAGGCAGCTCCCACTTGGCAATGGCATTAAACCACCTGCATGTCCTTCTCTTTATGTTAAGGTAAAGTGGCACATTCTCCTGTGAACATCCTTCTGCTTGACAGTAGAAATGATGAATAGAGTTGCTTTCTTCTAATAGCATGCTATCAAAACTCTAAGGACAATTAAAAAGTGAGTATTGCACCTTACTGGTGTGCAGTTCTTTACGTGGTATGCTAAAATAGAAATGTTCTTAACAGAAAAGATTATACCTGTGTACTCTTAAACTTGGCAGGTTTGAGACTGTGCCTACCCATGTATTTGCTGTATGTGATTTGCCAGGCAGTTTTCTGGCACTGTGACAAACTGTGCACTCCATAATGAGTCTACCCAGTTTTAGCCCCTCAAAACTGAGTAGACTCATCCCACTGCTAGTTGTAAATTGTCTCTGGCCAACACCCTAACATACTACGTGCAGGAGCTGTTCAGAAGAATGCTTTTTGGCATCATTCAAAACTGTTACTGGGCATGATTTGAACAGTTTTGCAGTTAAACTAGCCAGACTCCAGGGACAGAGAAATGTTCTGTTGCAATATTTATTTTTTTTTAGAAATATGCATATTTCCAGATAAAAAAAAAGATAATTTAATTTACAATAACACTCTCCTCCCATTGTTATGATTCTGTAATTTTCCACACAGTAGTGTTTATTTGCTCCTTTTTCAAAGGCTTTTTGAGTAAATGCATCACATCTAATTTTTTTTCAATTCTTCTAGTTAACAGGAGAAAACAGGCACTTTAGATCATGAGTCATCTATCTTATTTTAGGGTCTACTTTGAAATTAAAGATTAGGTGTGCCCTAAAAATACCTATTTGTTCTCCTCTGACTCTAAATAAAGACCAGATATTGAGCTCAAAAGTAGATGTTTACACTGAAGACATTTAGACCAATTCCTTTTCAGACTCTAGACACATGAAAGATTTTGGAAAAAAAAAACCAAACCCAGACATTCCCTCTCTCATCATTCTTTTAAGATTTGTAAGTCTATTTTAAATCTTTTTTTTTTTTCAGTCATGCATTCAGCTGCCTTAAAACAAACATATTTATTCATATTAATCAGAAATCTTGATAAGCATATAAATGTGTCATTATAGTGGTTATACATTTCTCTACGCTGGCACAGTCTTGCCCTGTATCATGACATAAATATTCATCATACTATATATCATAGTATTTACTTAGAGTATGGTGTTTAAAAATATGTTCAGTTGAAAGATTCAGTTTCTCACAGATTATTTCTTTGACAAGCTTGCTGCACTAAGGTTACAGAATTCCCGTCATAATGAAAATAAAGAGAAAAAAATACTTCAAATAGCAGACAAGCAATCAATTTAATCTTTTTAATAATTATTAGCAACTATGTAATTTACTTCTGTAAGTTAAGATGGACACTGTTCACTAAGTTAAATGCAAATTTTCTATTTAATTTTATAATGCAGGATCTTAAACCCAGTAAGTGTAAATATTTTAATCTCTAAACAGAAGTTAAATCATCAGAACTAGTTGTGTTGTACATTGCATACACTCTAACACAAAAATTTTCTTTGTATTGTCAAATCCATAAAAATACGTACTTGGTTGCCTTGGGTATAACATATTTTTAGCTGAATTTATTTACAAAGTCTGAATGGACAGGTCATTACTTTCAGGCTCCAAATAAACAACTAAGATTTGTTCTGGCTACTAAAACATACTGCCTTCTGTGAGTCATCTTCAGCATACAAGAAAGCTCAGCTAATTGTGGAGACAGAACTAAACTAAATATTTTCAAATCTAAGCAATTCCAAGTACTTTCAGTCAAAAAAAAAGAAAGCTGAAAGACCATATATATGGATTCTCAGGCGGCACACAGAAGATGAAAAACTTTGAAAACATTTCGATATATGAAAAGCTCAAGTTTAAACGTGATAACATTGAGGAATGTTTCCAAACATTATTCAAAGAAGAATAATAAATGTCTTAAAAATTTCTGCTAATGGTTCAAAATATTCTGATTTCTGTCAGAACTTTTGTCTCCCTACTAGTCTTACTGAAAAATTGTGGAATTTAAATTAAAATGTTAATAAATTTAATTAAAAACTGAATAGAGAAGTTTGGAAAAGGTAAAAATAAAACAAACCAAAACTAGATTATCTTTGATGTATTTATTGACTAAGAAATTAGTTCTGTTCATTACAATTTTTCCCCGGGTACAATCTTAAAGTGAGTTAGTAAAGCCAATGTGTTACTTAGTGTTGAACTAGTAATACACCTATGAGTACAAGGAAAATTACAAAAGCAGAAAAATATCACTCTTTTATATGTATATCTTAGCTCTATATTGTAAGGACCAAACAGAACCCTCTGAAATCCAAATGCACAAGGCTTACAAGTCAGTACAAAGGCATCCATTTTTGACAGATGGTATTGTGAAACAGAGGTAAAGTGTTATTCATAGCACAAAAAAAAAAATGTTGACATACATATGGACCAGTTGGAAAGGGTCCAGAGGAGGGCCACAAAGATGAGCACCTCTCCTATGAGGACAGGCTGAGAGAGTTGGGGCTGTTCTGCCTGGAGAAGAGGAGGCTCCAGGGAGACCTGATAACGGTCTTCCAGTACCTTAAGGGGGCCTACAGGAAAGATGGGGAGAGGCTGTTCAGTAGGGCCTGTTGTGATAGGACAAGGGGTAATGGTTTTTAAATTAGAGGGAGGTAGATTTAGATTGGATATTGGGAAAAAAAATTTCACAATGCGAGTTTTAGAACACTGGAACAGGTTTGCCCAGAGAGGTGGTGGAAGCCCCATCCCTGGAAACATTCAAGGCCAGGCTGGATGAGGCTCTGAGCAACCTGATCTAGTCAGGGATGTCCCTGGTCCTTGCAGGGGGTTGGACTAGATGACCTTTGAAGGTCCCTTCCAACTCTAACCATTCTATGATTCTATGATTCTATATCTAGACTTTTCTTTGGAAAAGAGAAGAAGACAGCATAAACATTTTTATTTTTTTCTGCAAACAATAGAAATATAGACTTATGAACACCAAATTAAGTGTGGAAAGGAGATTTTACGTGTATGACAACCTCTGATTTGAAAGTTAGTTTGAACAACTGCACTGTCAGATGAACTTTCCCTGTGAGAAATTGCAATAATTAGGCTACAAAAATAACTTCTGAAGAGGCAGTACTTTCATAAATAGTATTCAATAGGATGAGAGTTACAAGAATTATGACTTTGGGTCTACGCATGCACACAGTGGGAACTATTAAATAATCATTGTCTGAGATTCAATGTTGCTAGTTTCTTGAAGAAAACCTAGACTAATGACATTCAGAATGTGAAGAAATAAAAGGAAAAAAAAAATCATAAGGCGTGAGTCGCATTTGGATTCAACTTATTCGATACCAGATTCTAAGTAAGCATATAGGATCATGGTAAGCAGCAAATCTTTTAAAATATATTAGAGTGTTCTAATAAACATTACCTATAATTTTACACAAAATATAATTAAAAGGTCTAAAATTAGATGAAAATGAGGAATATGTTAACAAAAAAAAAGTTTGATGCTGCTTTTCACACAAACATAGCATTGTTTAGATTTTTTTTTAAATAAATTATTGTCAGTCTTTAAGACAAGACAGTACTTAAAAATTTGCCATTGTTACTCTATAATGGAATGCAATTTCAGTAGAATTTCTTCAAATGGAATTTCAACAATTTATTGGCTTTGTAGTTCATTTATGCACACTCTTGGATATCAACTGTGCATAAACACTTGCAGTGTTTTTCTAGTAGGTTTTGAGGTTTTGTTCCCAAAATGACACTGAAATTAAGATCGTCTGTCCAGTCGTAAAGTCAATGATACTTCATTTGAGAATGATATATTTGATAATATATGTATACACCTTCTATTCAGTAAAAGTACAAAAAAAAATTAATTGCATTTAAAAAATAATAACTATGTATTATTTAGAAGGTTCTATATCTTAATTTTATTTTCTGGAGGTTTATTTTGTTTGGTTTTTTTGTCTTTTTTTTAAAAAATAGTATCTCTGTGAGATGCACTTTGAAAGTGTCTATCATCTTTACTCAGTGTTCATAAACCTGTCCTCAAGCATCCTCTTACCATTGAAATGCATATTTACCAAATGTAAATAATAACTTTGAGTTGGAGCTGTAGGAATGTATTCAAACAAGGGTAGCGGGGTGTAAGCAAGCTGGGTGCAGGAAGGTTGATTTTGGAGAAAAGCAGAAAATCTGATGTTGCTATACAGTATAACTGTATATACATCCCAATGCATCCAAAGTTACCTAAAACACCTGTAATGACAGCACCTATGGAGACATTTCGGCTACTGTAATCTAAATATCTATTAAGTGAAAACATGCCAGATAAATCACATTTAAGGAGTGCGGCAATATGATGAAATAAAAAATTAGAACCCGTTTTTATTACAGAAAGGAAAAAAAATCTATTAATAGGTAAATGAATGGATAAGTCCTACTGTGTTTAGCTTCTATAGAAGTAGAGACATCCATTACAAGTGAAAAATGTAGGTTATAGCCTGGAGGAATCCAACATGTCAAGTAAGTATATGTCCAATTCACTTTTCAGTAGGCATTCAGATGACTGCAAGAAATTATTTCTCAACTTGAAGTTCATGAAGAAAAGCTGCATATTCCCACAGAACAGATATTTAGGACATCAAACATATGAGCCATTAAGGTAGCTTGGATGCACAGATCCACATTAAAACATATAATACAGAAATAAGTGGAGAAAAAAAAGAGCACTCAAATCATCAAATCAAAAAATAATGATGTTTGTGCTGAATTAGTTGAATCATAATGATAAATAAGGGATTTATCAGCAAAAACCTTCCTGTTCATTTATAAATGTACAGGTTGGTTACAGGCATAAACTCGACATCCAGCACTTGATGCCGGTATTCACACCTACACTGTAGATGCTTATTCTGTGGAAATAAATAGAAGTTATATTTCTGCTGATGTTGGCATGAATTTTACAGCTGAGTGAATATATCTTCTTCTTGAAATTGCTAGCAGTTACACAGTGTGAGAATAGTTATATTTTTTCCCCAAGAAAATTAAGAAAATACACTTGTGATAAACATATATTATCCCCTGAGTAGACTACTGTAGTAATTCAAGCTGTATCAAGATATTTTTCCTGCTTGTGACTCCTCTTTTTATATGCCACTTACAGTGCTCCATGTGTTGTTTTAAAATGTTTTCCAGAATGACTACCTTTACCAAAAAGCTCTGGTATCTAGTGGTGTGAATTCCAATTCCCTCAGTTCTGTGATCCATCCTTAAGATTCTTAAATGCCAAGTGACAATTTTTTTTTTTTCAGCTAAGGACTGTAAAAAGTGCTACAAGAGTGCTGGTACTCCTGACAAATTGTGCTGAAAGTCCAGTAAGTTATGTTAAGCATGTTAGACAATTCTAGCCTCTGTTGGTTGAATATTTTTTGTAATACTGCATGACACTGCAAAATAACATGCATTTTTATGACTTTTTGCTGTTTCTGAGCTTCACAGAATGAAGTCCAGCTGATCCTCAGGAAAACAAACAAACAAACAAACAAAAACAAGCAAACAAAAAACCCCTCACAATCTACAACTTTAAATTATCACCGAACTCTAAAGATCATATTCACTGGCAGTACTATACCAAGGGAAGGTGAGAAAGTGAAGAAATAGGGGCTGTATCTCAAGAGTCATATTTACATATAAGCTCTCTACTGTCTGACCTCCATTTTTATCACGCTCTCCTGAGATCATTTTACTGCCCAGTATGTAATCAGAAATATCATGCACTATAGTGATTTATTTCCCTTACTGTTAAAGAACGAATCAGTAGACGTAACATCAGCAAAAGCTGTAACTTTCTACTACAATATCATTTTTATTATATCATATCATACGCCACTCTCGCGAAACCCCACCTGAAGTACTGCATCCAGCTCTGGAGCCCCGAACATAAGAAGGACATGGACCAGTTGGAGTGAGTTCAGAGGAGGGCCATGAAATTATCACAGGGCTGGAGCACCTCTCCTATTAAAACAAGCTGAGAGAGTTGGGGCTGTTCAGCCTTGAGAAGACTCTGGGGAAACCTTATAGCAGCCTTCCAATACCTAAAGGGGGCCTACAAGAAAACAGGAGAGGGACTTTTGACAGGGTGATATGTGGTGGTAGGACAAGGGATAATGACTTTAAACTGGAAGAGGGTAGATTTAAATTAGACATAAGGAAAAAATTCTTTACTGTGAGGGTAGTGAGGCACTGAAACAAGTTACTCAGAGAAGTTGTGGATGCTCCATCCCTGGAAGCGTTCAAGGCCAGGCTGGATGGTGCTTTAAGTGACCTGGCCCAGTGGTCACTTAAAGCCCTGTCCAGGGCAGAGGGGTAAGAACTAGATGATATTTAAGGTCCCTTTCAACCCAAACCATTCTATGATTCTACGATTTTGCTATCATAGAATAATGTCATAGAATAATTGGGGTTGGAAGGGACCTTTAAAGTTGGACCTTGCAGACCAACTCACCTGCAAGAAGCAAGGACAGTTTCAACTACAGCAGGTTGCTCAGAGTCACATTCAACCTTACCTTGAATGTTTCCAGATATAGGCATCAGCCACCTCTCTGGGCAACCTGTTCCAGTCTTCCACCATGCTCATTGTAAAAAATTTTCTCCTGTTGCCTAATCTGAATCTACCTCTCTCTCTATTTTAAAACCATTACCCCTTGTCCTTTCAAAACCAGCCCTGCTGAAGAGTTTGTCTCCATATTTCCTATAAGCCCCCTTTATATACTGGAAGGTCACTATAAGGTCTCCCCAGAGCTTCTCCTCCACGCTGAACAGCCCCAGTTCACTCAGCCTGTCCTTGTAGGAGAAGCTCCTATGCTCCAGCCCTCTGATCATCTTGGTGGCCCTTGTACTGGAGACAGTACTCCAGGTAGGGTCTCACCAAAGCGGGGGGGCAGAATCACCTCCATTGACCTGCTGGCCACGCTTCTTTTCATGCAGTCCAGAATGTAGTTGTCTTTCTGGGCTGCAAGCACACATTGCCAGCTTGTATTGAGCTTCTCATCCACCAGCACACCCAAGTCCTTCTCCTCAGGGCTGCTCTCAATCCATTTCTTCATAATCCTGCACAACCCCATAATGTCATTTTCCAGTCTCATATGTTAAAAATACTATCTAGTTAATGCATATGAAGAATAGTATCAGTCAACCTGTTTTGTATGTGCCTTACACATTTGAGCTATCATCCAAAAAGAAAATGCTTAGGATTTTCTTCCATTTAGAGGAGAGTTGTGGTGTAGTCTGAACAGAAACCAATTTGAATAATCAATGAAAACTCCAGAAGGCATCATAATTTATATTGGCTTGTAAGGGCTGTTGTGGTGTTAAATGTTTTTACACTCAGTAGAGACAAACAGTATTTTCAAGGTCTCCAGAAGAACATGTTGTTTGTTCTGTTAGGAACATTTCAGATGTATCAAGCTTTATTCACTGACCGTGAAAGGCATTTCAGAATTTAGGAAGATTGTCTCACATGACACTTGTAGTTCAGATCTCACAAAGTACAAAGTCTGAATCTCTTCCCTCATGATGCAGTGTCTTCCTTAATTCCATGTTTTGAGTTTTCCCATGTTGGTTAGCATGTTCTGTGCACAGTCAGGGAGTTAGACCTCATGTGTGCGGCATCAATATTGGACTAAGGCTATTGGACAAGTTTGCTCTTGTGAAAATGACATTATCTACATAATATCTAGTATCTAATTATTATGCAAATGATATGTTTGCATTTTTAAATATACCAGATTAGATTGGCTAGTGAACAAAATTTAACATTACCTCACAACAATTTGATATTGCAATTTTTCTTCAATATACTTCATGTAAATTTATACATATCTGCAGACCTACTAAATATATTTTGCATTTTTACTGCCTTTGAAAGATTTCTTCCTTCTTTCTTTAACATTCTTTTTTTTTTCTTTTGTAAGAAAAAGAAGCTTTCAGATTTAAAAGGCTTCCTCCAATGAGTAGGTAAGGGTAAGTAATTCTGCCATAGGCAGAAACAAACCTTTAGTTCCTAGAGTTGAAGCACTGGATGAAATTTGTTTCATGTCTGGTTATGTTATAAACAAAGTAGAACAGAGTGTAAGTTCAAATCTGTTCATTATCATGACTTCAAGTGTATAAGTGTCTAATTAAATGCCAAAAAAGTAGTGCTTTCTGATCATGATCATAAAATGGGGTCAACTACCTCTAACCTTTTGATCCCAGGTTTTCTTTTCTAACTCAGATTTTCTGTTGACATCATTACTTTCTCAAATGTGACTTGATAAAATAAAATCCTATTGATGTTGTAGGTCCGCAAAATGCATCAGATAAAAGCTGTTGTTTGACATCCACCTCTAATGCAATTACCTTTCAATGGACACACCAAGCCAGAACTACAGACATCCTTCATGTCTGTTCATTTGTTTAGGGTTGTATTCATTTTACCATTATAGAAATACAGGCTGAAGTCTTGAAATGGGATCCACGGAGTTTCTGCTACAAATGTTTCTCTTGGAAATTTGCTTATCAGTTATCTTCTAGTGCTTCACAGGAGACCAAGGTTGTTCAAGGTCATATATTTTTGAATTGCAAGACATCCAACCTTTCTCACTTTCATCTCTAACTGAAATAAGCCTCTCTCTATATGTTTTTCCACAGCTGCTATCTACATTGACTTTTATTTGATAAGATTTATTTCTTGCGGTCCTTGAGGCTTCTAATACCATTTGAGTCATGTTTCTGACTGTCAAAAGTGGTAGTATACTGTCTACTAATTACTATCTCTGCTGCCTTTCACTTCAGTGCCCAAAGGAATCTTCAGAATAAATTCAGCTTCTGTATAATATCCTGAAATAATAATTTGTATCCAGATTTGGTCAAAATACAGGGATTTTGTGGAAGAAGCTTTCCTTCTTTTTATTTAAAGCGAAACTGAAAATTTATTTTTCTAGACACATATTTGGTAGATTTTGTGATTAAAAAAAAAAAAATCTTGTCTCCATACTCACAAAGGAACACAGAGAGACTGTGGCAGATGAGGAGCCTCCCAAAAAAATACTCGAGCTTGTCACAGAGGCCAACAGCCCATCAACAGCCCATCTTCACAAACCCTGAGGAGCATAGGGAGGTAAACTGGCAAGTGGGAATCCACACTGATGACTCAGAGGAAGAGACACCCTGTCCAGGCCCTTATGGGGGCTGTCCAAGCCCCAGTGTCCAAGTGTGAAACTCATCAGGAAGAGTCAAGGGGAGAGGTTGTCCAGAATATGTTTCAGATTAATGGTGGTTGCTGCCTGAGGGTGTGGGGACCATTATAAGATGGAGGAGTATTTTGGAATTGGACAGGACTCATGATAGGATATTTAGAGAAGGAACCAAAGACAGGAAAAGGGAGGGGTTTAGATGATTTGCAGAGGAACAATTGTGGAAAAGAAAGGGATAAGGGAATAAAGGTTCATGTGCAAGAAGGAGCTGATCAGTGTGCTTGTCTGGCTATGCCCTGTGCCTGATTAGCACCATCTGTCCTGTCTTCATGTTAAATTCCTTTCTAACTTCTAACTCTTCTCTGGGCAAGTGGTCCCTGTCCTGGGCCGGGGGGGGGGATGGGTGGCACGGCAGGAGGAATGGTGCATCAGACCATAGGCTGGAGGTGGTTTAGCTTTTTTGAACTCCATCTTCAGCTTATTTCTGATAAGGGGCTTTCATCCATGTGTGTGTGTGCGTGTGTGTAAGGAGTCTGTGTAACCAGCAACAGGAGTGAGTGTGGGTGTGCAACGTGCAACAGAGTGTGAGATCACAAGTGAAAACCAAGCTGAATCAGACAGTGAGCACTTAAAGTGATTTGCGAGTTTGTATGTCCCTAAAGGCAAGCTCTGGATGTGACAGCACTCGTGCATTTCTAATAATGAGAGCATGGTGTGGCTGGCTATGGAACTGGGAGTGTCCAGGCCAACTTGGAAGAGTGGGAGGAGAAGGAATACATGTGATTAAGGGGATCTGTGTTCAGCTGGAGTGGTGCTGTGGCTTTGGAGGCTCCTGTGTTCAGGTGGCAGCAATCGGGCAGACTGAGTGTCTGAGCCCAGCTGCTGGAGGGGTCCACCTTGTACATACGGACATACATATTCTCATACATATAAATGTATATTCTCACCAGTAGACCACCATCTTGCTTGGCCAGAAGGGAGCAGGATGAGGCCATTGGTGCTGTCTGTTTTCCTGTAAGTGTTCTGAGTGGCTGGCTGTGATCTGAGGCTGCTGCCTCTGTATGTATGTATCTGTGGTGTGTGTGTACACTCTCTGTGCTTGTGCCTGCTGGGAATTTTCAGCCTCACTACAGGTTGGACCTGAGGGTATGGAGCTGCAGCAGCCTCATCTCTCTCTCCAGTTATTGGATCTGGAATGATATAGTTTCCTCTAACGATATTAAGAATTCAAATCTGGATTTCAAAATATAATTTAAAATTTTTTTCATTTTTAATACAGTATTTTATTTTTCCATATTTCATCATCTATAAGAATTTTTTTCATGTCCTACTACTGAGAGTTTATTTTATTATTTTATTCTAGACATTAAGGATTGCTGTAATTTAAACATTACTTTAAACATATCTTACACTTTGATAGAATCACTGACTGATGGCTATTAAAAATGTTATAATAGATAGGGTTAAAAGAAATAAAATATAAAAGCACCTTTTTGTACTTAGACAGTAACAAATAGTAAAACTGCAGAATGTAATAGCAGTATTCAGTTTTGTGAAACAATGCGTAATAACAATAAAAGAAAAATAATTCCAAAATATATTTTAAAAATTAAAATGTAGGAAATAATAATTAAAAAAAAAAGAAATCCCTGAACTGTTGTTCATAAAACATTATTAATTGCATTTATCATCTTAATTTTATGTTATTCCTTGCCACTATTTCAATCTGTAAGGGTTACATTACCACCGGTTTCTAATATTTTTAAACATTTTTTTAATCTTAAAAAAAAAAAAATCAGAAAATTAATCTCAATTCAGTTTTCCAGGTTTAATTCTGAATTGATACAAAAAGTCTTACCAGTCACAAAGAGTCTATATATTTATGTCACATAACATGAAAAGTAGGAACTTGAGCTGGATCCTTTTCGGGTTTTTTTTTCTAGAAAAAGGGACAAATTTATTTAAGAAAATACTATGGTAAATTGTTAGTAGAAAAGTAAATAGACACTTTTTAAAATAAAACTATTCTAAGAGAAGTGAAAGCCCAGTCAGTCTAAAGTCAAGAAATATACAAAAATTTTATAAAGAATCTAAATCCAGTGTTGGCACAGTTTATCAGAACATGATTTCAAACTATTCCTCAAAGTAAGTAGAAGAAAAAAAAAAAAACTAGACTGCAAGCTGAGAAATTGAAAAGGCCTCGCTGTTCCAACAGTGATGGTTGCAGACATGTTTTGCAATCTTACCAATGTTAACTGACTTATTATGTTGTATTTGCAAAGTATATTTACACTTGTTTGGACAACTTATAAAACATTTCCCTTACAGTTCTGGTAAGTAGTTTTATTAGAGATGTAACAAAGAATAATATTGTAAATTTTTGAAAAGGTATAACTGCAGTTTGTTTTTTGCTTGATATGACAGTTCTTGGTTTCCCTTTCACAGCTCTCCCTAAAGTACTTGGAAATGTCAGTGTTATTTTTATAGAATTTGATTGCAACACTGATGTTACATCTTTCAATAAAAGATGGAGTCTTAATGCATCTGGAAAAGCATTTGAGAATCATAATTTAGCAACCAATTTACTTATAATAACTTTCTACTTCCATGTAATGTAAGCATTTTGTAGAATGATCCTTTAAAACTTAAATATATTGTTATCTTAAATTATCTTATATGGGGAGAGAAACACAAAGAATTTTAAGAGAAGAGCAAAAGTAAACAATCTGTATGTTTTTAAATCTGCCATGAAATGTTCAGGATTCACAAAAAAAGTTGATAAAAAACCAAGAGCTTGTCCATTAACTGTCTAATTTTTTATACCTCAGATTTTATTTAGAATATATTAAAGGATTTCAGAATGAAAAAATAAATCAAAATTTGGTTTTAATTATTATATTTTTTTTTTTTTTAGGTAATTGGTAACTTTTCACTACTCTCAAACATTAGTAGAAATGTGAGACACAAAGTTAAACTTTTAAAAATCTCATACTAGAAAATAACTTTTTTTTTTCCAAACAGTTAAACATTATATTAAATAATAAACATATTTTGAAATTTTCTTAAGAAGGTCATCTGCTGCTGAATGTTTCTAACACAGAGAAGGTATTAAAACCTTCTAATAATGAAAAGATGTATCAAAGATTACATCACATTATCATGAGAAGTAAGCATGGATTTACATTAAAATCATTTCAATTTATTTTTTTATATAAGTGCTATCATTCGTTTATTGCATACATTAAACAACAAAGCATTAACACAGCTATGTGGTTTCCTATCCTAAGCAAATGCTTTCTATATGTAATTTATTTGCAATTAAAAATTTACATAAACATCTACATGAGTATTGTATTTCTGAAAACAAGGCGAACAAGCAGTTTTTCAAAGGCAATACCTAGAATACTGAAAAAAAAAAGATAATTACTAAACAATTGCTACCATGTCATAACCTTGAGCAATCGGCAGCTTAAAGGCTAGCAACTGTACTCATGAAAGTTCAATTTCTTGAACTAGAGTCATTTAGAACATATATGCCATTAAAAATAAATGTGTTTTACTTTCAGGTATCAGCCTTTAGGAAAGGGATAGCAATACCATGAATATTTATTTATTGCTGAATTCCAAAAATCCTAAGGGAGAGAACTTTCACGCATACATATTAATGAATTCAAATTTTTACTAAAGGATACAAGTGGGAAGAACCATCCAATTATTATTTTTTCTAAAAAGAAACTAAATATTATGTGTAGAATTCAATTCCAGATTTTTCAAATCTAAATGTCTAAATGTAAACTAAAGGTGAAATCCAGGTGCTTAAATCTTGATCTCTTAGTACCGTTTGAAATGCTCAGGTGTTTCATGCTTGAATTTCACCTACTGCTACAAGAGGGCATGATTATTTTATAGGTGCTTTATTTGCCAGCCCAGACAGAGGTCCTCTATATTCTAGTAGATCTTAAATGGCACAAGAGCATGTGTATTAAGGCAAATAATTCAGATGAATATGAAATTAAGAGCTAGTCTTGTGACTACATTGGCTATTATAGGAGCTTAAGCCCTTTACTCATAAATAATAATATAAAGTAAAAGGGTAAATCTAAAAAAGTCTAAGTGAGTTTAAATTAATATTAACATGGCAGTGACTCAGGTGTACAATGTTAGATGGAAGAGAGAGTTGTAAGGGTAAAAGTGCGACAACTTCTGCTTGAGATAAAGACAGGTTAATAGGTAAAGCAAAATTTGTGCATGCAAGCCAAGCAAAATAAGAAATTGATTCACTACTTTCCATTGGCAGGCAGGTGTTCAGCCATCTCCAGGAAAACAGGGGTCCATCATGCATAATGATTACTTGGAAGACAAACACCATCACTCCAAATGTCCTCGCTTCCTCCTTCTTCCACCAGCTTTAATTGCTGCGCATGACATCATATGGTATGGGACATCCCTTTAGTCAGTTAGGGTCAGCTGTCCCAGCTGTGTCCCTTCCCAGCTTCTTGCACACTCCCAGCCTAGTTGTTGGCAGGGCTTTGTGGGAAACAGAGAAGGCCTTTATGCTGTGTAAGCACTGCTTGGCAATAGCTAAAACATCAGTGTGCTGCCAACGCTATTTTGCTCACAAAACAAACCACAGCAACATATGAGCTACTATGAAGAAAAATAACTATCCCAGCCAAAACTAGTACATGTTGGGTTTTATTTTTTTCCCTACAGTTCAAAAGAAAGTATAATGTAAGGATACAAAAAAAAAAATCACTTTACAAGGATGAACATCATTATTATTCAAAATCCTTAGTATTTCCCCTTGTAGTGCAGGCTAATGTGTTTTGGGTTTTTTTTTAATCAGAAGCAAGGTATTACCTCAAAAAAATAAACTATGTCCCTCCCCCTGCTATTATATATCATGTAATATTATTTCTTTTTCCTCTTAGTTGTTTTATTATTGTACCTCTTTTCAGGGAAGAAACTTTCATGAGATCTAATGTGTAGGTACTGTTCTGGTTTGAAAACATCTTGCACTGGAAAAAAAAAAAAAGCTGTGTAAATGCAAATATGAATCAAGTCCTGTCATGCAGAAATGTTTTAGTTATATGAACGATATCAATGATTTCTATGAAGAAGATTACTTTTTCAAGAAAACCTTGGCATAATTCTATGATTCTATAATTATGGGTGGAAAAAGACATTGGAAACATTTATTTATTAACTTTTTTTTCCTAAAGGTATTTTATTGTTTTGTACATAAAAGTAACAACAGCCTCAGTTACTGAAAAACTTTATCATTCCTCATAAGATACACATTTTGAGCTGTCTTAAACAGTGAAAATAGCAAGAATCAATATTACTTGACATAAGAGCTTGAATTTAAAAAAAAAAATTATCCAAATAATTGCATTTTTCAAGCTTAAATTGGTTAATTTTCTTTGTTTTAATTTTCAGTTATGTTAAAAAAAATAAACAAGAAGTTTGAAATATTGCTCATCTTTTAAAAAAGATTTTGAAATATACAGAAAGAAATAAAAAACATTCATTTGACCAAATGTATATGTTATAATTGACTAAATCATGCTAGATTAACACTCATGGCTAGTAGACAGAAATAGAAACTATTGGTATGAGTTTCATCTCATTTTAAGACAGCTTGGTGGATTGACCTTGACCTCCACAGGATAAGGGGCAAAAATAAGATCAAAAACTGGATCAAGATAAAGGCAGATTACTAGCAAGAATGAAAGGCTACATGTAGAAACAGAGAAAAGAAGAAAAAAAAAAAGATGTATTGTCTACTTCCCATAAGCAGGTTATGTCCAGCCACTTTCTAGGAAGCAAGGCCTTATTACGCATAGCAGTTTCTTCAGAAGACACACACCTTAATACAAATACCCTCCTCTCCTTTTCCTTCTCCCTCTCAGATTTTATTGCTGAGCACAATGTCATACGGTATAGGATATCTCTTTGGTCAGTCTGGGTCAGCTCTCCTGCTTGTGTGCCCTCCTGACCTCTTGCTTTTCTCAGCCTACTGGCCTTTGAGATGGGGGAGAGACATCCTTTATGCTGTGTGACTGCTACTCAGCAGTGGCAAAACCTCTAGTGTGTTATCAACACTATTCTAGCTACAAAAATAAAGTACAGCATTAAGAGGGCTGCTATAGGGAAAGTTAACCAGTACTTTAGAAAGTTTTAACCAGTATTAAAGAGGAGTTCTAAATTCTCTGCAAGAAAGACAGCAATTGCATATCTACAATCCTGTTTGTGTGCAAAGCTTCTCATTACTTGGATATTATATGAAAGATAAACACAAGCATGCTTCATTTTGTTGCTGTGTAAAGCTAGTTAAGTTCTCTGTATGATAAAATTTTAAAAAGTGTAGATCTACTTTTAAGTTTATAACTCAAACCAGAAATTAATATCTTTCTGCAGTTCTCAATAAAGTGCTTGAGAAGCATAATTTACATCTTGTCCTTTTCCTCAGCACTTTATAATTAATGTCTTTGTGCAGCCATACACTAAATTTGCTGACTGACCACTGAGGGGTTCAGCATATTAACTGCTCTGAATTGCCACTTGGGAAGCCAAAATCCTACAATCTTATTTTACATTCTTAGCCCAAGTCTTTCTGTCTGTATTTGCAACTCCACAGTGTAAGTAGCTTAATTACACTAAGTTCCCTAAGTTTTGCTTAACTAAATGTATTCAGCCACTATAATCTCGGGATACACTATGTTTTCTGTTAGGATATGCGTCATGTCATTTCACAGTAATCCTATTTGGACATAAAACTATCAAGAAATATACTAGAACCAGAATTTGGTCCTATGTGTGTATTCTGCATGGTGACTTACATTTTGCTTGATACCATCTCAAATGAAAGTATATGTTTGTTTCTACTTTTTTTTTTTTAAAAAAAAAAAAAAAAAAAACAACGAACTTTAAAGTTGATTGATTTTATTTCCCATATAAAGAGCCCAGGTTTAATTTTGAATCTACTAGTCTACTAATGTACTTTTTGAAGCCTTCCTGATGACTATTTATGACTAATGTGTTGTTGCACACTGAAACAAAAAAAGACTTAGAAATCTGAATCCATAATCTAAATTTAAAAAAAGCCATCTCCCAGACTAGTACAGTATTTTCTACAATACTGATTGGAATAATGTAAAAAGGCAATAGACTATTATTAGGGCATCCTTTATTGCAGTTAGGAGAAGCAAGAAAATGGCTTCATTTAGGCTTCTATAATCTCTGTACATCAGAAAAGGAAAGAAAGGATCAGAATAAAATACAGGAATAGTAGATAATATGATACCTTTACTCTTAGAATCATAGAACCATAAAATCATAGAATGGTTAGGGTTGGAAGGGACCTTCAAAGGTCATCTAGTCCAACCCCCTTGCAAGGACCAGGGACATGTCCGACTAGATCAGGTTGCTGTAATTAATTTGTGCTTAATACTACCATTAAAAACCCACAGTTATGCACTTTTATGCCTTGAAAATTGAACCATATTTTCACTTCTGACCATTTTTAAGCTATCTAGCTAATATCGCATGGTATGTCAGGTGATATTCAGAGGGCAAACAACAACTGAGAAATATTCAGGAGATTCGTTTTAGCAAAGATGAAAGAATACAAAAAATGTATTCATTTTGAATTTCTGGCAATGAAAAAACATGTTATCCTATCTTTAGGAGCAATATTTCAAGGCAAAGAGAAATCACATCTACTTTAAGTGTCTTCTGAAAACATTGGTGCAGAACCAAGAAGCTTGAAATCTTTAGAAAGATAATGCCCCATTCTAATGGAGCTTGTTAAACAGAAATAAAAGGGAATTTTAGTTGTGCCTTGAACCAGTGGCATCTGAGTATATCTTGTCAGGTCTTAACTTCCGCAAAGAGTTAGTTCAGATATAGAATACACAGAGTGAGCTCTCGTTAAAAGCAAAACACTGGAGCAAGCCATCAAATTGTACTACATTGTTATATACAGCTTTCCTAATTAAATTCTTTAATATCAGTGAATGCTTCTTAACATATCAAACAACAAGCAATACATTATGCATAGCCTTTGTAGGTTTTTTTTTCTTTTTTTTTTTCTTTTTTTTTGTTCATAGGTGAAATGTTT
>WHYT01017509.1:283679-293930 GCA_009806455.1 Tetrax tetrax
ACTAGGCCTTGCAATTCTTTACACTTTAAAACAGTGCTGATAACCTTTTATTCTCTAACCACTGTTAGGTTGTTCAGCCCTCCGCTTTGTGCCCTGTGTGGTGAGTTGACCCTGACAGGACATCAGGTGCCTACCAAGCTGCTCTGTCACTCCCCTTACTCAACTAGACAGGGGACAGAAAATACAACTAAAGGCTTATGGGTCAAGATAAGGACAGGGAGATCACTCACCAGTTACAGTCATAGGCAAAACAGGCTTGACTTGGTGAAGTCAAGCAAACCCAATACACTCTGATGTGTCAAAAGTATCAATTATCTACCCTAATTAATTCAGACTGTACAGCCTAATATATTTCTACTAGGTAAAATATTTGTCACCTTTGCTTTAGTAATGAAGAAAGAGTTAAGAAGAAAAAAAGAATTTAATTTAATTTATTGCCAACCAAATCAGAGTAGGATAAAGAGAAAATAAAAACAAATTTTAAGAGACCTTCCTCCCACCCTTCCCTTCCTTCTGGGCTTAACTTTACTCCTGAATTCTCTACCACCTCCCCACCCATTGTCACAGCGGGATGAGGAATATGGGTTGTGGTCAATTTATCACACATTGTTTCAGCTGCTCCTTCCCCCTCAGAGGGAGGACTCCTCACATTCTTTCCCTGCTCCACCATGGGGTGCCTCCCATGAGAGACAGTCGTCCGTGAACTTCTCCAATATATGGGCTACAGTTCTTCATTAACTACTCTGTGGATCTCTTCCATAGGGTGCAGTCCTTCTGGAACAGACTGCTCCAGCATGAGTCACATGGATCACAGATCCTACCAGAAAACAGACTCTAGTGAGGCTTCCTCTCCTCATGGCTCCACAGGTCCTGCCAGGAGCCTGCTCCAGTGCAGGCTTCCCAGGAGGTCAGTCTCCTTTGAGCATCCACCTGCTCTGGCATGGGGTCTTCCACAGGCTACAAAGGAACAGTCTGTTTCACCATGGTCTGCATCACGGGCTGCAGGAAAATCTCTACTCTGGTGTCTGGAGCACCTCGTCCCCCTTCTTCTTCACTGATCTTGGTGTCTGCAGAGTTGTTTCTCTCACATATTCTCATCTCTCTCTCTGGCTGCAATTGCTTCATGCAGACTTTTTTTCCCCTCCTTCTTAAGTATGTTATCACAGAGGTGTTACTGCCATTTTTCACTGGCTTGGCCTTGGCCAGTGGCAGGTCCATCCTGGAGCCATATGGAATTGCCTCTGTCGGATACAGAGGAAGTTTCTAGCAGCTTCTCACAGAAGCCATTCCTGTAGCCCTCCTGCTACCAAAACCTTGCCACGCAAACCCAATACACTCTGATGTGTCAAAAGTATCAATTATCTACCCTAATTAATTCAGACTGTACAGCCTAATATATTTCTACTAGGTAAAATATTTGTCACCTTTGCTTTAGTAATGAAGAAAGAGTTAAGAAGAAAAAAAGAAACAGTGCTACATTTCATAGATAACAAATTATAAACAATCTATTTACTGTATGAATTCAAATGTATAGTAATTATAATAACATATAAATGAAGAAGAAATAACACTACCACAGTGTACAGTATTATCTAGTCCAATAGCACAGGGTGATCTTCATCAGACAAATAATACTTTTAAAGAGGGTAGAAAGGAGGACCTGGGGAACTATTGAGTTGTTAGCCTCACCTCTGTGCCTGAGAAGATGTTGGGGACAGAGTGATGCACTTCACTCATAAGACAGAAACAATAATATACTTTATTTATATAAAACAGTGAGTTAACTCAAAGTTCAAATGATAACAAAGTTCAATGGTAAATGTGACAATGGTTTAACAAGGTTCTATGGCAAGGTACACTTGATTATTTACTAGATAGAGAACAAGGTCAGGCAAAACTGTCAGGGGGAATATCCTCTTGAGTCATGACATTCAGAAAGGACACCCTTGCTTTCTCAAGGAGTCTAGGTGCAATTGGAGCCAATCCTAGTTCTAGACTTGGTCAATTTTTTTTTTATGTCCGAAGGATTATATATGCACAATCAATCCTTTATATCACTTAGCAAAGATTTCAAAGTTTAGCATGCTATTAATCACTTATTGGAGATCTGTTGCAGGAAGGAATCTCTTTGCCTCGAAGAGTAACCTTGAGAGGCATCCCTACTCAAGGGGAGATCCTGGTGTGCAGCCTGCTGCCGTGCAAGGAAGCTCAAAGATCTCTGGTCTGTCTACTATTTATGGAGTAAGATTATTGACTTGTAGTCATATTTGCCTATCAACTGCAGATGTTAGTTTCTCCAAATTTGGCTTGAGTTGGTCATCATTCAGCACTGTGGCTAGGTGGATGCATTGCCATAAATCAGCCCTTGGCTATTGTGTCATTATCTGTCTCCCTCAAATTGAAAACAACGTTTCAATACTTTGTGGAAAATACCTGTAGATGAATACTTGTGTAGATTTATTTTCTAGAAAAATAACTTTTTTTTTTCTTCTAAATTTGTACTGAATTTCAACTATTTTTTAAACACTTTTTTTTTTTTTAATTGGTGAGTTTAATTATGTTAGCAAACTGCTGCATGAGTCTGTCAGAAAAAACTCAGTGGACAACATTTTCTTTCTTTAGGTCACTGTCACCTTATAGTTTTATAAAATGGTAATACTTTTGAAAAATGTCATCCTTCTAATTCTCATTACCTGGAGACTTCAAGTTTCCAGGTGCACTTATAGAGCCACCAACTAGCTGGGGTGCTTATCAGGATTGCAGTCTAAGCCTGCGGGTGAGCAGAGCAGGCAGCAGTCTGACAATGGGCAGTCTGCCACCCTGCATGTGCAAACTAGCAATATTGCTCTCTGTTAGCACACCTTGGCCACTGAGTCTCCCCAGGGGCTGGTTGTATGCAGCCACTCATGGTTTGAGCTGGCTGTGGGGACCGCCAGCACTGACCCCCTCATGAGACCTGTTGCCCGCCAGCTAGGCCTTTCACACACACAGCCCCTGCTTTTACCAGTTAAAGTTCTGTAGTGTTTTTAAGTCATATGCTTCGTAGATGTATTAACTGTGAGATGATACTTTCTGTAGTATCCTATTAAATTGCATTGGAATAATCTTAGTTTAAGAAGATCAGAATCATACGGAAATGTAGTTTTTATTCTGCTGACTAGTATTTCTATCTTTTTAAAAAAACTTTCTGAAAAGCTTTTATGCTGACTTGGGTATTTCTACTTTGTATTTTTTGCACTCAGCATTCTTTGAGATCTTAAATCATGAATTGAATAGATTTTAGCAAGCATCAATCTGTCACTCTACTGGCAATTAATTAATAGCCAGGCAGAAACCTTGGAGCATTACATATTCAGTTTATTGACTTTTATGCAATATTGTATGTTATAGCTCACTATACAGACTTTCAATTGTCATACACAGAAACTGCCGTAGCTGCTGAAAAGTCTGCTTCTTACATTAAAGAAAAATGTCTAGAAAGAATGGAGCAATGAAATTTGGATGATTAGAGATCAGAGCAAAGAGGATTTGAGGAAAAAAAAAAGTAAAAATATTAATTGTTAAAAGACTCTAGTATCCCATATCATTTTATTTTAATACACTTTAAATATTAGCATCAACACCACTTTTTTTAATGTGGGACCTATAAAAGCTTTTTCTTGCATTTTAACAGTGTCTACTAATTTAAAATGAAGTCCTGCAATGTAAAGAAGATACTTATTTTTATAGACTCAGCAGAGATACTAATTTTATTACAGATAATTTTCTCCATATCTTGCCCCAGGTGGCTACTGAGTTTTCCACAGGTGATATTCATCTGCCTTTCCCTCTCTGTGAAGGCTAATGGACTCATTACCTTTCCTGTTACTGACATGCCTTTCTGCTCCCCATTTGTCAATCATCCTTTTGCTAAATTATTAACTAATTAGCATAATTAATTTAGACCCTGATAAATTGTATACTTAACTTCTTGTTAGCAGCTTTTGAAGAAGGGCATGTATGTCCTCCTCCCACAAAGTGTGGATTTCTGTCCAACCATCTCACAATTCTTGAGTTATTGAGAACATTGTAACTGTAAGATATCAGTGTGTATAAAACAAAAAAAAATGAAGTGAAATAGCAATAAATTCACACAGAGTATAAGAAGATCCAAATCACACCCTTGAGGCATATCAAAAGGATTAAATAGAGAACAAGTTGTACTGAGTATAGGTGGTGAGGTGCTGGCAGAGGAGATCCACAGAGGTGGCCTCTATGAGGAGAGACCATGGGCTGCCCTGTGCCAGACATAGATGATTCCAACCAGCTCTAACTAACCTACCCCAATGCATGGTTGAACCCCTTAGCCAATATGATGGTGCCTCTGGGAAAATGTATTTAAGAAAAGGCAAAATTCTACACAACAATATGAAGAGTAAGGAAAAAACTTTGAGAAACAGTCCTGTGAACACAAAGGTGAGAGAAGGAGGAGGAAGAGGTGCACCGGGGCAGAAATTCACCTGCAGCCTGTGGAGGACTCATGGTGGAGAAGGTATTTCCCTGCAGGCCATGGAGAGGACCACAACAGAGCAGATATCCACATTGGAGCCCGTGGAGAAACCATTCTGGAGCAGGGTCCTGGCAGGGACTCCCCATGGAGAGGGGACCATGCAAAAGCAGTTTTTCTAGTAGGGACTGCGGCCCATGGAGGACCTACGCTGGAGTAGCCTGTCTCTGAAGGACTGCAGAATGTGGAGAAGACCCATACTGGAGCAGGGGGAAACTGTGAAGAGGAAGGAGCAGCAGAGAGGAACTGTTATGAAGAGATTCTTTGTGAACTAAAGCATGTGAGGACCAGATGCTACGTATCTCATGAAGAGTTCTAGCTTCCTTTGGTGATGGTGGAAAGGGCAGTTCTGTGGAGAGTTCAGGGAAGCTGAGCTACAAGCTACTCGGAGATATCCAGAGAACTGAAAGCATCTGTCCTGCTTCTCTGGATGTTTGAAGATGGAAAAGTCTGAGGAACCTCATGAAAATAGGTATATAAGGCAAAGTTTCTTATGGAATGCTGTGAGAGACTGTGTTGAATATTTGTCTCAACATTGTCGAAACATCAAACCACCACCCGAACAATGGCTTCCCATTATTTTGCAGAACCTGAATGCAGAACTGGTTCCCAGACATCTAGCCCTAGCCCCCGGCATGCATCGCCCAGAGGTGCGTGTCACCCGGTAATGGGCATACATATTGCTCAGTAATGGGTATGCATATCACCGCCAGGTGGGGGGTTCGGCTAGGAAAAAACAGCTCTTGAAATACAAAGAAAACAACCAACATAAAAGGAGAACATTTTCTTCAATACACTTTCTATACTACACTCTATTCACTACACACACTTTCTTCAATACACTTTCTGCACCACACACTTTCTTCAATACACTTTCTTCAATACACTTTCTTCACTACACACACTTTCTACACACACACTTTCTGCACTACACTTCTTTTCTTCACTACAAGACTGCACTTCACTCAACGGCTCTCTCTTTCAACAAAATACACAGCCACGGAACCGACATCGAAAGGACCAACACTGGACGGATCGTTCCCTCGTCGAGCTAACTGGACTGTCGGGACGCTGCAGCTCCATGGTGGTAGCTGTTATAACCGGAATTCTTTTCCCTCTTTCCTTTCTTTCTCTTCTTTCTCTTTCATTTGCAAACTTCTTGTCGGATTAATAAAGTTACCTGGCACTTGACTCCGTTTTGAGTCTTAATTCTGTTTCCCGAGAATATGAACAAAACCACACTCCGGTGTGTGAGAGGTGGGCCCAGCTGCCCCCAGCCTCCCAGACTCGTCTGAGGTTGGCTGGAATGCAAGGGGGCCTTCCTCTCATCCAAAACCGGAACGTGACAAATGCCTTACAGATTTATGAACTGACTGAGGAAATCTAGATCTGGACGAGACAGCTTAAACTGAAAGACTTCCTTTCCAGTAAGTTGATGCACACTAGGTCCTTCAGCCTAGTCTAGTTTCTTTTTCAGTAAATTCAGTGCTTTCTTCCATTGCAGCACAGCCCAAAACAATCCCTCTGGTAACTTTTGAGGCTTGACTTCAGAACCACTCCTTACCAAAGGTACATGTATGGTTTCTATAGGCATGTCCAAGAGTCTATGCACACAGCCATCTTCCTGCTCTCTACATCTCAGAACTTCTCCCTGCTGAACAGGTGGAGTTGCTCAAAGGTAGAGGCAATCTCTTCCTCCTAAACATTTCCAGCAAATATAGTTTTCCATTTTAGTTCTCCAAATTTAGTTTGGATATGGCAAGTATTCTCCAAAGCAATTCCTTCAAACACAATACTTCAGTTCTTCACTTGCACTTTATAGAGAGTGTTAAATTTCCAAATATATCTCTATTATTTTTGTTCATTTACTATATCCTGGACAGGGTTGATTAACATGGTTGTTATTTCATGGCCCAAAACTCCAGGCTTAGTTAACATAGTTCCACCTATGTCTGGAGAGTTGTGATCTACGTTTGCTTAGAATATGTAATTTGTGTGCAGAGATGTGCAAGGTGGACACGAGTACTGCTGTTTGAAAAAAATGAAAGATTGATGAATAATGCATGAGAGATCTATGCTTTCACGGTTAGTATGGATAGATAGTTCTCCTAAATATCAATGTGTCCCATATGGCAATGGAGATTACCTGCGCCTCTGAGCTACTCCCATCAGAGCACTTCAACCCTCCCTCACTGACCATGAGGTTCCTTGTGTGGTCACCAGAATCTCAAGACGCTCTTCTGGAGGAGAAAGCTCATCTGTTCCTCCTATAAATTCTGCTTCAGTCTCAAGGTGGGGAAAAAACCTGACATTTCCAGTCTCATCCAAAGATGACAAAGCTTTTGCACAGCACACATGCTGTCTTACTTATTACAGCATATTTGCAAAAGCAAAAGGTTTTTACCCTTTCCTATGAAACAGTATAAATCACAGTTTTCATTTGTTCTTCTTGTCACCAGAATAAAGAGATACTCCCCAGCCCTCCTGATAAAGCTTGCCTCCCCATGCATCCAGGAATGCAGTGGTGATGAATCAAAAAAAGACATCCGTCTAACCCACATAGCAGAAGGGAAAGGAGCTTCAGATCCCTGCACAGTCTCTGGTTTTATTCAAAGTGTGGCTTTCAGCTTAAGAGCAAGTAGAACTTCACTGTACTCTAAATAGTTAATAAAGTAATATCAACAATGTGTACTTTATACGAAGCCTGAAAGATAGTGAAATAGTGAAAAAATAGTGAAAGCTTAAAATCATAATTTTTAATAACAAAGCCTAATCCTAATGTTGCATATGTAGAATATAACAGAAATTTGTAAACTGTTGATAATACTAAAACAAGTTTGTTTTTTTTTTTCTTTTTTTTTTGTGGATTGAGGAATTTATTGACAAATACACAGAACAGAATCATTTAACTTTACATGAATTACAGCATTGTCGTGGACTGACAAATACAGTGATACTACTCGACTACCTTAAAGGCAGAGAAAAGCTTCAGTAAATCAGATCACACTGCATATTTCTGAAGTTAGTGCGTACATTATTAGGCACTTGCATATTGTGCCATTAGGGTATATAAAAAAAAACTGAATTCCCTTTTTCCATTTGGAAAAAAATCTGATATTTTAGCATTTGTAAAATGCAGGTTTCAGTGGTGTGGGAAACTCCAATATGTAACTGGAAATACTTAAATAATTAACTATTACTTTTAGAAAATTTCAAGAAATTAAGTCTATTTTGTAATTAGTTCTTATATTTCCTCACGAAGTGAACATCTGAGTGTCTCTTTAAGCAAGTCTTTCATTTGCACACAAAATGATTTTTAAATGATAATTAAAATTATATTTTAATCGTTATTTTTGCCAAAGCTTTGTTTTTCATTTAAAAAAATGTTTCAAGAAAATACCAATGATCTTCACTAAAATTGCTAAAGAGATTTATTTTTAGCCTAAGGGAACTTGCAATACAGTTGTATTCCAATTCCTACAAACAAGCTGTAAAAACAGGTTTGGTTGTTTTTTTTTTTTTTCATCCTGTGTTCATCACCAGGGTTTCTTAGTGACTCCACTGTGGCATTTAAGGTAACAAAAATTACTCAAGCTTTACGAAATATTTATAAGGTGGCTTCTGTTGGAGGCTTTCTGGTATTATAAAGTACTTTAATTTCTACGTTAGCTAATATGATAAACAATTTGCCACCAGTTTGCACTGCTGAAACACCTCGCAGAGACTTTTTACAAAACCAGAAAGAGAAAAGTCGAGGAATACTTAGGTAATATAATAAGTTTTCTTTTTTTTTCCCATTCAGTTTGTTATTTACAAATATAACTTTTCACCTATCCTCATCTTTAAGAACATGTCTGGAAAAGATGACTAGAGAAGGGCTAATATAACCCCCATTTTTAAAAAGGGGAACAAGGAAGAGCCAGGGAGCTACAGGCCGGTCAACCTCACCTCTGTGCCTGGCAAGGTCATGGAGCAGTTTCTCCTGGAAACCATGCTAAGGCACATGGAGAGCAAGGAGGTGGTTGGTGACAGCCAACATGGCTTCACCAAGGGCAAATCGTGCCTGAATAATTTGGTGGCCTTCTATCACGGGGTTACAGCATCAGTGGACAAGGGACGAGTAACTGATATTATCAAACTAGACTTGTGTAAAGCACTTGACACTGTGTTGCACGACATCCTTGTCTCTGAACTGGAGAGACATGGGTTTGAGGGTCAGACCACTGAGTGGATAAGCAATTGGCTGGATAGCAGCACTCAGAGAGTTGTGGTCAATGGCTCGATTGGAGACTAGTGCTGAGTGGCATTAGTTATGGGTTGGTATTGGATCTGGAGATGTTTAACATCTTTGTCAGCAACATGAACAGTAGAATAGAGTACACCCTCAGCAAGTTTGCTGACGACACCAAGCTGCGTGGTGTGATCAATACACTGGAGGGAAGGATGCCATCCAGAGGGACCTTGACAGGCTGGAGAGGTGGGCCCTTGCAAACCTCATGAAGTTCGACAAGGCCAAGTACAAGGTCCTGCACATGGATTGGGGCAATCCCAGGCACAAATACAGACCGGGTGGAGAATGGATTGAGAGCAGCCCTGAAATGAAGGACTTGATGGTGCTGGTGGACAAGAAGCTCATCGTGAGCCAGCAATGTGCATTTGCAGCCCAGAAAGCCAAACACATCCTAAGCTACATCAAAAGGAGCGTGGCCAGCAGGTCGAGGGAGGTGATTCTTCCCCTCTACTCTGCTCTGGTGAGACCCCACCTGAAGTACTGTGTCCATTTCAGGAGCTTCCAATATAAGAAAACCGTAAACATGTTGGAGCGAGTCCACAGGAGGGCCACAAAGATGATAAGAGTGCTGGAGCACCTCTCCTATGAGGACAGGCTGAGAAAGTTGGGATTGTTCAGTCTGGAGAAGAGGAGGCTCTGGAGAGATCTTATAGTAGACTTCCAGTACTTAAATGAGGTTTATAAGAAAGACAAACTTTTTAACAGGACCTGTTGAGATAGGACAAAGAGTAATAGTTTTAAACTGAAAGAGGGTAGATTCAGACTAGATATTAGGAAAAAATTTTTACAATGAGAGTAGTAGAACACTGGAACAGGCTGACCAGAGAGGTGGTTGGTGCCCCTTTCCTGGAAACATTCAAGGCCAGGTTGGATGGGGCTCTCAGCAGCCTGATCTAGTTGAAGCTGTCCTGGTCCTTGCAGGGGGGTTGGACTAGATGACCTTTAAAGGTCCCATCCAACCCTAATGATTCTATGATTCTATACCTATCAGTCAGCCACTAATTTGGCAGGAGAAAGGTGTAAGAAGGATCTGGTCCTTGCTATTAGAATAGCAAGATTTTCCAAAAGGAGATTCCATTCTTTTTTCAGATTGAGTGTGTGTTTTGGTTTTGGGGGGTTTTTAGGTGTTGTGTTGGGGTTTTTTTTGTTTTTTTTTTTTCCCAGTAGCCTTTAAGATATGGCCTTTTGACAGTACAGATTAATGTTTTGTTAACACAACATAGTCATACATCTAGCTGATTTACACTAGATGAATAGTCACTAATATGTTATTGTCATAAGGTTTATTGTCTAAGGTTTATGAATAGCATACATATTTGTGTATACATTCAAGTTTTTCAACAACTTTTTATTAATATCAACTCAATTAGGACAATATCACTGGCACTTTTTTTTTTTTTTTTTTTTTTTTTTT
>WHYT01017509.1:293950-306784 GCA_009806455.1 Tetrax tetrax
CAGGCTGTATTCTGGTTTTGGGAGTGTTTCATGTGTCTCAGATGTCCATTTACCAAGCACAGAAAAGGGAACTCTATGACAGATCAATGCTTCATTAGTCAGCTTTGTGGCTCGTGGTACCAACTATTTTTTTTTCATGATGGGCCAATAGACATAAGTTTAAAGCCTCTAAATCTTTGATAGCCATATAATTTGAAATTAATTACTGTGACATGGAGAAACCAGTGTGGTTCAAAGCTTTTTCTGCTAAGCTTTTTCCTGCTGAAACATTTCTGTTATGGCAAAGCTGGAACTAGCACACACATGTTATTTGTAAGTTATTTTCAGTATGAAGTTTTCTAATATTCAGTATGAACTTTCTGAACAGTGGCATATAAAGCAAAGCAGAAATATGGAAGAATCTGAAAAACACATATTTCAATTTAGAATAAATTATTTCAGTACAAGTCTATTTTGAAAAAGTTTCAATGGTTTGGGTCTTTTTTTTTTTTGCAGCCCAGGGTAAAAAACATACTTCAAAACCTCAAAACTTGCTGGAGAACTTCTGATGCTCACCCTACAAGTTGCCCCAAATCAACAGAAATTACTATAAAGAATGGAACAAATCAAGTATAATTTTTAAAAATTTTTGTTTATTTTCATACATTCAAGGAATCTGATAACCGTAAACTATTTTTTACACCTTCTAAACAGTGACACTCACACATGCTACAAAATATTAGTGTGGATCAACTTTGCTCCAAGTTCTGTAAATCAATAACTACAAAAATAAAGAAAATTAGAAATGTATCTGATTTACAAATTATGTATAGCCTTGCATTGTCCATTAACAGCTATATGTACAGTTGACAATAAACAAACACATAACCATATTTATTTCCAGAGTCTGGAATTATCTTCCACCTATGACATTGGTAAGTAACACATTGCACTGAATAGCAAACAGATGACTGTGAAAACATAGTCTTTGTATTAAAAGGATGATGTATTAGAGCTAATGACAATAGCAAATAATTTCAGGCTTTTCACAAAATTCGTTTGCTGTCTGATACACTCTATTTCAGATGCTGCTTTGGTATAAAGTTAGTTATTTAATGTCCTTCCTATCTTATCTACTATGCAGGTATAGATAAAAAGCATTGCAAGACAGAGGCTAGTACTATTAATGAGTGGACAGATTTATATATAGTAATAATAGTAATACAGATCAACTATAAGGGAATACATAAAATTCAATTTTAATGGCCTGAGTGAAGGATTTTCATAGGATTCTAATAATGCTCCACTCCTCCTACTGAAAACAGAGAGACACCACTGTAAGATAAGTCCATTTTTAGGGGAGCTTCTGGCATGTCTTCTGGCATCACTCTCTCTTTCCACTGACTATGGAGGTGGACAGGTCAAAGAAGAACCTCATCTGGTTTCTTACATACATTTCTTAAATCCAATTTAGAATATTTTCTTGGAACAGAGTTGGAGTGCACTGTGACCCTTCATATGGCTACAAATATTTCTATTACCAATAACATTCTTATTCTGTATGTGTGTGCGCATTTAAAATTCCTTTATATACATATATATATGTAACGCAAATGTTACAAAAATGTAACATTGTTTAATTTTTAATTTTTATTATTAAATTTTCAATAATACATAAATATGTATTTTTATATATATTTATTCTGCCAATTTTTTCTTAAATTAATCCATTACTATTTTCTCTTTACCTACAGTTTCTGATAGTGTGAAATCATTCTACTTTCTGGTGACTTTTGAAGTATAAAATCCAATACTATTTTTTACAAATCATTCTCATCTTCAGCTGTACAAACATTTTCATTTAGATCAAATATTAGAAGTAGGTCTTCTCTAACTTCCTGAGATAATCTGATTTTATTTTTTTTTTTACCAAGGTAGGTGACTAAATAGTTGAAAAATTTAACTGTATTAAGATACTATTAACACATTAATTCATATGATGAGTTAGAAGTCTATTCCACATCAAAAAAAAAAAAAACAAGTGCTGGTTCACAGAGACTGGAAACAAAACCATAGCATCAAGAAGAAAAGCTCCCTGAGTTAAGCCTGATATCTCCTACAAAACTCTCCGCAGAAAAAAACTGAGCTGAAAATCGAACAAATGTACTATTGGACAAGTAAATACGGACTGCCAACACTGTTTTTACTTAAACTTTATTTGAAGTTATATTCTTTTGCTGTAAAAATCTAAGATTTATTTTTCATTATTTTTTATAGTTTTAATCTCTGTTAATTCAAGTAAGCTTTGAGTGTTTTCAGTTATTCAATTATACTGAGAGAATCCTCAGTTAATAAAAGTTTAATACAATTTAAGCTTCCCAAGACCATTAAATCTCAAACTCGTAATGCTATCAAATGTGCATGTCACTGGAGGAGATTTGGAATTTAATCTTTAGGCATTCTGCAATTATAATGAATGCAAATCTCTGTAGGAATAAAACAGAATTCAGAATCAGGTACAGAGTATTTTAAGTGAGAATGACCAAACTTTATCTCCATTTTGCACCTTTTGCACTACTGAAATATTGCAAAAAAACCCTAAATTATAATTACATAACTTCTGGGCACTTGTTTCTAATAGTTATTGTTAGTGAATATTCATAATTGTATCACAATACAGATATGTAACGTGTTAAATGCATTCTCTTGGAGTAAAGTCAATGAACACTAGCTGCCCTTAACACTGAGCATTCCTTTTCTACCTGAGTTATATTTAAGCACTATTTTGTTCTGTGTGGTCTATATCTAGGCTGACTCTCAATAACCTCAGTAACTGACCAGACATCTTTAAGTAGCAAGTACTTACGTAATTTCACAATTTAAAAGGGATTTAACAACAATACAAGGCCTTTGGTGATTTAATCATTAAAAGTCGACACTTTTTTTTTTTTTGATACTGTAAGATTTGCATGCAGCTGATTCACTTTTTAACAGAAAGAATCACTTTCCTTACTATATGTTGAAGAATGTTGTTGGATGCAAACATCAAAACGGCAAGATGCCATTTAAAATACTTTTTACTGTGGAATTACATAAAGTTTGGGATGCCTCGAAGATTTTTTTACATAAACTTAAGTTTATAAAATGTGTTTCTGTGCCTTACTTTTTAATGTATTAAATGATATCCCCACTTCATACCATCAGTTGACTGCATTCTCTCTAATCAAAGTAGAAAGGAATGAAGTAGTTAATTAAATTTGTTATTAATTTTTCCCTGATATATAAATATGTATTTCTTATATAAAGAAATTATCATCATCTAAATTCCAAGGCAATGAATTGTGTGACCTTAAAATGCATTAAATTTTTGTCTATATATGTACAGTAACATTTCATTTGGAAGAACTGAGAAATTCAATTATCAACTGATAATTAAACCTAATGAGGATTTTAAATCTTATCCAATTCCTTGAGTAACTTGTTTAGCTAGGCTGAACACACCTTGAGGGGCTGAAACTGTCCCACAGAAATTATAGAAGTTTTTAGGTTGTTTATTGCACTTGTAAGTAAGACTGAGCGAAATATTTTTCCTCTAACCTCAATATTTTCCTGCTGGTTTGCTTCAGCCAGATTTTTGTTTAGCATTTGCTGATGCCATTCTGAAGTGCCTAAATTTGCCTGTACTCTGCATGTAGAATTAAGGTATATAATAAAGAATTCAGATTTGCTTTACGTAGTAGAGTTTTCTTATCTTCTAAATGCTTAAGTGGTTTTCTTTTAATTTAGTCTTAAGTTATAAGCTTATAAGCTTTTTATTATAATAATATTACAGTATTACATTATAATTATATTACATAATAATATAATTATATTATACTACATAATTATAGTATTATATAATACTATAGTATAGAAATATAACATTTCAAACTGTTATTACAGTGTAGTCAGTGCGAATTGGTGAAGTAAGAGTATAAAATTCTTGGGTTTTTTCTTTATATTTAGTGTGTTAGCATAAGGTCTATACCTTTCAATGCTTATTTTTTTTTTCAGCAAATAAAGAATCTGTGATGTTTCTGTGGTGTTTCCACTACTGATTGTGGAAATCACTGCATTAAGAGATAACAGATAACTGAGTCTGATAGGTCTTTGACTTCAACGGCGTTTCAGAACTATTAGACTGAAAATGAGATTATCAAAATAACAGATACAGCAAAGCAGTATCAGATTTTTCTGACCAAGTTATTCTCTAGATCTCTTAAAAATGAAAGGCATACATAGATTCAGACCAATTAGGGGACCTCATAACACTCCTAGGTTTTGGGATTTCCCTACAATGAAAATGAACTGAGAATTTGGGGGGTTTGTTGGTTTTTTTTTTTTGTTTTTTTTTTTTTTTTTTTTTCCATTTACAGCCTTTCATATTCATTTACATGCTTTCATAGTTCTTGGTTTTATATCTTTTAGTCACTTGAGATTAATGACTTCTTATGTCATATTCTATCTAATAGCTCCTTATAAATATATTGAAAAAAACCTAAGTAAATTAGTTAACTTATAGTGTTGTCTGCCTCACAGAAATACTTGTGGAACTGTAATATATTAGTTTGAACTGACTGAAATTATTCAGCTTACACTTTATTGTTACAGGACTTCAGTTGTTCAGTTTTCTATGATATCTGAGAATTTACTAAGCACAGAAATGAATATAATGGTGAACATAGTATTAAGCAAATTTACTCCTATGTATATTCTGCTTATATCTAGGCCTAGTTTAAATTACTGGTGCAGTATTAACCTCAGTGTAATTTTGCACCTTTTTCGCATACATTCAAGCGTGGATGCACACATCTGAAAATGTACCTATCTGAATATGAAATGTTTAATTGAAATATTGCCTTGAACAGTGATTCATTTCAATTCATTTCAACATAGTAGTGAGAAAACAGTGAGCAACATTGTAAGGATTAATGCTACAGTTCTTTTTCCAGGTGAGACACATTTTAAAGAGATTTGTGGCATTACTTTTTTCAATAAATGCCCTACTGTGAAGAGCAGTGCTTGACAATAGCTCCAAGCACGAATCCAACTATGTTAATGTTGACCTATTACCCTCCTTTATGAGTGAAAGAAACTTTAGAAATAAGTATTCTGTGCATGAAATAATCTCCATTTAACATTACTCAATTATAAGTATTAATCTATGTGGATTTATATGATTCTGATAGACAACTTCCTGAAACAAAAAAAAAAACTAGGAAATTCTTTCAGAATCATCAGTATGCTAATAAAGTTGTTTGGCTAACTGAAGTTGCTTGAGTAAATATTTTCATATATATATATGTGTGTATGTGTGTGAGTGCGCCTATAATGTATGCAAATAGGTGTGTATAAATATGTGTATGTGTACACATACAAACACATGTATATGTTACTAAAGAATGGGACTTCATACTTTTGCTTTGCTGTTTTCTTTCATTGCTTAATTTAAAATCAAAGTATGGCCTTGAAATATGGAATAATTTATGGCTGTGGTAGATCTGATACTTCTAGAAACTGACAATGGAGGATATTAACAGAAATTATTCACCATATTTATTACCATTCATGACTATTTCAATTTAAATAATACTTCAATAAGCAGAAAAAAGAAAGTCTGTCAATATCAAATATTGATAGCTTCATATCTCATCTTGTATTTTTAAGCACAACTCTGGTTGTGAAGCATCAAAATTTTATGGTTGTTCCTCTGTGGAGAATGAGGTATTATATTGCAAATTGCATTCTAATTTTAAGCTACTTGGTCAGATCATCATCTTTTTTAATGTTTTAAATAATGATTTTCACTGATAGCAGACTAAACTGAATATATAACCAAATTTTATTTACAGTATTTACAGTGAATTTTAATTTAGTTCAATTCAGTCTATACTAAATTTATGGTGTAAAGATTCTGTAGGGCTTTTTTTATCTTTCATTCTGAGGAAGTGACCATCAATGGCATAATGCTCCGCTTTTTTTAGTATGGCAGTTTGGTTGCTAACTTCATTGTAAACAAGATTATGCCTACTTTGCACTATATTTACAGCTTGTGGTAGGCAGCAGAATTTGGCAGATAATGTAATTAAATATTTATTACTTTTATTTTATTGTGGTTGATTCTCGCCACAGATACTCACCAGTGTTTTTAGTTTATTTTAAGTTTTTTTACATGCATGTAAGAGGTTGCCTGGACTGCAGGGATATTTTTAAAAAACTCTCTCAGTGTGCATAGGAATAAACTATTCCTTACTTTTCTGTCGCTTCCAATAGATCTTTCCTGATTCCTGCTAGCCACTTGAAAATACTTTTTCTCTCCTGACCGCGTGCATTACTATCTCTAAAATTAGGATATGCAGACTTCACAGACATACTGTACTAGCCTTCAGATACTCTAAAGCCTTGTGTTGGCAGCTCAGCACTTACCTGGGATGGCCTAGTAGGATAGTGGAAGCACCTCTTTGGGATGGATATACCATGAAATTAAACACTTACTTGGAAATCACACTTAACAAAACCCAAGGCATGGCAAGTGACAATTCAAATATTTATATACAGCATTCAAAATCAAACAGACCAGTGATAAATCTTTAGAAAAGGACATAGCTCAGGAAAAAAACCCACAGTAATTACTTGGTTTATGCTAAGATGAAATCTGAAAGGCCACTATTTCTGTCACTGCATTTGGTCCTCTTGAGAAAGATGTGTCTTTGATATAACCAATCAAAGACTCAATGAAGATTCACCTGGCCAAAACTAATTTTCTACAGTATAGGCTTCTTGTCTAAGGTTGCCACTTTAAATGATCTTCGTCATCATGGAAGATAAATAGGCACTTTTAGAATCTCATCTTAAAATACAAATCTAAAATATGCAGATTAATTCTGCCCTTGTAGTGATTTTTTTTTGGTTTTGTTTTCCATTGACTACAAATGCATCCTAGAGCAATTTATTCAGATGCATGTGTCCATACTGTATACATTTCTAAAAAATTAATTCCATGCAACAAATCTGCATGTCCGTTGTCTCAGATTTATTTCACTGATCTATTTTCAGTTGAAAAGTACTTGTTCTTATACAGTCTTTTCTAGAGTCTTCCAGGGATATAATTTAGAACAATTTCTTCCTTAAATCCCAAGTAATTCTAAATCTATCAGAAGTTAATTATCATTTGTCTTAATATGGACCTACTTTACATAATACAAGAAACATAGAACAGCTAAAGTTGGAAGTGATCTCAAAAGATCATCTGGTCCAACTTTTCATTGGAAAGAGAGCCTAGATGAGATTATCTAGCACCCTGTCCAATAGCATCTTGAAAACTTCCAGCAATGGAGACTTTACCACATCCCTAGGGAAATTGTTCCAGTGATTGATTGTTCTCACTGCAAAAAAAAAAAAAAATTTATACTGAGATGAAACATCTCCTTGTGCAATTTGTACCCCTTGCCCCTTGTCTTCTCCATGTACTCCCGGTGAAGAGAGATCCTTTGTCCTTTTTTTGTATCTGCCCTTTACATACTGGAACCTGTGTTTAGGTCCTCATGAACCTTCTCTTCACCAAGAAGAAAAGACATTCAGTTTTTCTTCATAGGTCAGGTTCTCATGCCCTTTGACCATCTTCATGGCCTTCCTTTGGACCCTCTCCAGTCTGTCTGCATCTCTCTTGAATTGTGGGGACCAGAACTGGATGCAGTACTCCGGGTGCAGTCTGTCAGGCACTGAGTAGAGTGGGATGGCCACATCTGTATCTCTGCTAGAAATGCCCCTGCAGATGCAGCCCAGTATCTGATTTGCCTTTGTTGCTGCAGGAGCCCATTGCTGATTAATGTTGAGCTTGTTGTCCACCAGGACCCTCAGGTTCTTTTCAGCAAGGCTGCTTCCCACCCACAAGGATCTTAATCTGTATTGAGCTTTTTGGTTATTCCAGCCCAGGTGCAGGGAGAATTGTCTTTGTCAAACTTCATACAGTTCTTGCTAGCCCACTCTTCCAGCCTGTTCAAGTCTCTCTATAAGATTACTCTCCTTTCAAATGTGTCCACCTCATCATTCAGTTTAGTATTGTCAGCAAAGCTGGTGAAAATGCTTTCAATCCCATCATCCAGATCATTTACGAAGATGTTGAACAGCATGGGGGGCAGTTTCGATATCTGAGGGACCTCATTTGTGAAAGGCTGCCAGTTTGAATAAAAACCACTGACCACCAGCCTCTGAGTGTGACCTGTTAGAGAGTTTCCTATCCATCTCGCAGACCACCTGTTCAGTCTGTATCTTGCCAGTTTGCCCCAGAGAAGGCTGTGGGAAACAGTGTCAAATGCTTTTTTTTTTGAAGTTCAAGTAAACAACATCCACTGCTCTCCCCATCTAAACAGAAAATGTCATTTTGTTATAGATGATAATCAAGTTACTATGGCATGATTTACCCTTTGATAAAGCCATGATGGCTTTTCCCAACCACCTGTTTCATTTAGTTTGTAACAGTTTCTAGGAGAACTTGTTTCATTACTTTCCCAGGCATTAGAGTAAGACTAACAGGTCTGTACTTTCCTATGTCCCCTTTTGGACCCTTCTTGTAGTTACATGTGACGCTTGTTCTCTTCCAGTCATCAGAGATATCCCCTGATCTCCATCACTTTTCAAAGATTATAAACAGTGGCCTTGCAACAATGTCAGTCATTTCTCTTAACACCCTGGGGTGGATTCCATCTGAGTCCTTAGATTTATGTACGTTGAGCCCTTGTGAGAGGCTGTAGATCAGTCCTTCCTCCACTACTGGTAGGTTGACACATGCATTTGTCATAGGGACTTGATCCTGTGATGGTAAACACAGAGGCAAATAAGGTATTGAGAATCTCTCCCTTGTCAGTATTAGTTAACTAGTTTAGCAGTGGGCCTATGTCATGTTCCGATTTCGGATGAGAGGAAGGCTCCCTTGCGTTCTAGCCGACCTCAGACAAGTCTGGGAGGCTAGGGGCGGCTAGACCAACCTCTCACACATGGGAGCATGGTTTTTGCTTGTATTCTCGGGAACAGAATTAAGACTCAAAACGGAGTCAAGCGCCAGGTAGCTTTATTAACCCGACAAGAAGTTTGCAAATGCAAGAGAAAAGAGAGAAAGAAAGGAAAGAAGGAAAAGAGTTTCAGTTGTAACAGCTATCCAGTTCACACAATCCAGTTCACTCAATGGGTGAAAGATCCGTCTGATGTTGGTTGTTTTGATGTTCATTCCGTGGATGTTGGTTCCATCGATGTGGATTCCATCAATGTTGGTTCCGTCAATGTGTATTCCCTTTTTATGTTCATGTACTCATTGTATTCCAAGAGCTGGTTTTCCTAGCTGCACCCCTCACCTGGCTGTGATATGTATGCCCATTACCAGGTGATATGCAAGCCCATTATCGTCTCTGGGCGCATGCCGGGGCGGGGTATGGCTAAATTTCTCAGAATCCGCTCTGCATTCAGGTTCGCAGGACAACAGGAATTGGCTTGCAAGATAATGGGAAGCCATTGTTCGGGTGGTGGTTTGATGTTTTGACAATGTTGAGACAAATATTCTACACAGTCTTTTACAGCCTACATCTGCCTTTTGCTTCTGCTTATTCCTCAGATATCCAAAGAACTTTCTTCTTCTTGACATCTTTCTTGGCCAATTTCAGTTCTAGCTGAGCCTTAGACTTCTTGACTGAATCTCTACACGCTCTAGCAAGGTTCTTGTAGTCCTTGATGCCTATTTGGCCACCTTTCCATAGCCAATATGCTTTTTTTTTTTCGCTTTTAAACAGGTCTAGATGCTCATTATTAAGCCAGAGTAGTCTTTTGTTCTGCTTTCTTCCTTTCCCTTTGTGGGCGATCGACTGTTCTTGTGCTTCCAGAAGACTGTTCTTGAATAATTCCTAGCACTCACAAGCTCCTTTGCCCTACATGGATGCTTCCCAGGGAATCTCTCATGGTTAGACTCTAGGCATACTGGTTGGGTCTTCCAAAGTCCAGGCTCTTTGTCCTATTACTGAACTTCAGCGTGCTCAGTAGGATCTTAAACTCCATGATGTTATGATTGCTATATCCAAGGCTACCATTGGTAGTTATGTTCTCAGGTAAGTCTTCTTAATTTCTGAGGAGTAAATCTAACAATGTACTGTTCCTAGTTGGCATGTCCAGTATCTGTAGCAGGAGGCATTTCTCAATAAATTGCGGGAATCTCATGGACAAGTTGTGCACCACTGTGTTTTTTTCCCAACAAATGTCCAAGTAATTAAGGTAACCATGATGACTAGGTTCTGTTGACCCAATACTTCCTTGTGCAGCCAAACTAAGGTTTCATTGGCCTTATCAGCCTGACTGGAAGTAACAGATACCCAGCATAAGATTCCCCCTTGGTGATGATCTTTCTAATCTTCATCCAAAGGCATTCCATAGAACTTTCATAGTCTCCATAGCTCACCTTCATATACTCAAATTTCTCTTTTACATAAAGTGCAACTCCATTTCCTCTTCTTCCTTTCCTATCTTTCTGAAACAGTTTGTAGGCATCCATTGTGGTCTTCCAGTCATGTGAGTTTTCCCACTAGGTTTCTGTGATTCCTATGACCTCATAACTCTCAGTCTGGGCATGGAGTTCCAGTTCCTCCTGTTTGTTGTCTAGAATATCTGCATTGGTATACATGCACTTGAGGTGTCTGGATTTAAGTCTATTGCCTTCGAAAGGGGTTGGGGAGCATTCTACACTGCTGTGTTAAGTGTGCTCACCCGCTCAGTTGCTTTTGATTATACAGGTGTCACAGCTTTGAACATTATCCTCCAAGTAATTTTAAAACAAAATTTACTAAATCAACCAGTCTACTAGTGAAGATTCTCCTATCTTTTCTAGATAGATGAATCCCATCTGTCACCAGTAGGCTGTGTTTGTTGAAGAACATCCAATGACTGTAGAAACCAAAGCCCTGGTGATGATACCAGCCATGAAGCCAGGTATTGATTTACACGATGGGTCAACTTTTGCCTGCACTCTGTCTGCCAATACACATTTAGGTGTCTAGTTTCACTGGGTTAAAAAAACATAAACCTGTTAATATAGCTATTATTTTTAGTAAAATACCAATCATTTCCTCTGCATCATTGTATGCTATTTTGTGGTTATTATCTTTCTTAAACAAGTGCTACTAAAATTAAACATAGTACTTCACAGAGCATCACAGATACATACTTACTGGTCCTTTGTACTAAGACTATAATATTTTTCTGTCTCAGATGGAAACAATTTGTTATCTGGGGTCACATCTATCTTCCTCTTTGTGAATAATCTCACACATGCAGGTTTGTGATTCAGTGATATTTGCAGCTGCTGAGCTCCTAGCTGATAGCAGAAATACTGTTTTTCAGTCCCTAAACTAATGATTTTGCACTTCTAGAATTATATTTTTCCCATTTGCTTTAGACCACTATTCATACAGGGTTATATGGTTAATTCTGGATAGCACTCCAGTCCTCTTCTGTTTTGCAATATTTCAAAAACTTGCATCATCACGACATTCTGTTAACAAGTTCTGGATTATTTTCAACATAATAAATTAAAATATTAACAACTGGAGGACTAGTCTATTAACACTGTCCCAAACCTGATTCCCATTGCATCAAAACTGGTTGTAATCTTTTCCAGCTCTCCTTCTAGTAAGATTTCATAATTTATAATATGTAGGCTTTATTTTCTGTAATTTTGTCTGGTTAATAACACTTTATTATTGCAGTAAAAGAAAGATTCATTCAGTTTTGTACATACAAAAGTATTTTCTTTTTTTTCTGGTCTTCTAATAGCCACCAGCTGCATTCTTTCATGTTTGAGGAAAAAGAAAAAAGCACACAAACAAACAGTCAAGGTAGTAAAAATGAAATGCAACTTTTTCATTGATCATGCACATGTATTCAACGACTACACCATCAAGCTTTTAGAAGTATTTAATGCATGTAAGTGGTCAGAAGGAGACACAATGTGTTCTTGCTGCCCGTCTAAACTAACCAAAGAAGTACTACAAATAAATTCATGGAAGAAAAATTACCCATGCAGAGCAACTTCCTAAGTGACTGACATGTGGAAGAAAGCTACTAGCATATAGCACCACCAATGTTATTAATCTGAACGACAAGTAAGAAAAGAAAAGATAACAATAGATGCTGACAGCACACACCATGAGCAGTGAATCAATTTACCTTGACTCTGACAATTTAGAAAGGACATTCATCTGATCACATGGTTAAAGATTTCCATTATCTGCATACAAAAGTGGGGCAGTATAGCTTTTTTGTTTTCCTTTTTTCATGTTAAGAGTGTATTTTTCTCTTCTTTATCTCTTTCTTTTTCTTTCTTTTTCTCCCTCTCTTTTTATTTAATTTCCTTCCTTCCCCTCTTCCTTCCTTTTCTTCCTTCCTTCCTCTCTTCCTCCCTCCCTCCCTCCCTCCCTCCATTCATACCCTTCCCCTTCCCCTTCCCTTTTCCCTTCCTCTTTGCCTTCCTTTCTCTTCTCTTTCTTTTCACAGAATCACATGAGGGACTTCCAGAGGTCATCTTGGTCAACCCACCTGCACAAAGAAAGGTCATCTAGAGGTCGTTGCTCAGCATCACATCTGGATGGCTTTTGAAGATCTCCAGGGGCAGAAAATCCATAATCTCCCTGAGCAATCTGTGCCAGTGCTAGGTCACCCTCAGAGTAAAAAGGTGTTCCCTGATGTTCAGATGGAATCTCCTGTGTTTCAGTTTGTTCCCATTGCCTCTGGTCCTCTCTTTATCTCCTCTTCTACCACACCCCCCCCCCCCCCCCCCCC
>WHYT01017509.1:306804-332479 GCA_009806455.1 Tetrax tetrax
TTTTTTTTTTTAAGATTTTTAGAATATTTTCACTGTCTTTGGTTAATTCTTAAAGTTTTTTTTTCAGTTTTGACAACTTTCTGGAAAAACGCACAGTAAAAAATATATTCATGATGAGTACCATCATCTCCATCGTATCATCATCACCATGACAGAGGGAGATTCCAGAGAATGAGAGCACTGTATCACAAAATGTTTAATTCATGCAGTGTGATGACCAAAATACTTTACTCAAAATTGCAAAATCACACATTCCCCTAAAAATCTAACTTGGACCATCCTTGAGTATGGTTGCTACTTTTTTACAGTGCTCTCCTGGGAGGGGGAAGAGATTTATTTGTGTTTAAGAAATCAAACTTCCTAGCTCCAGAGTGAGTACTGTCATTCTAAAGGTATTATACAAAAAATAGATGATGGCCCAATCAACTCCTCTAGCAGTGCTTTAAAATAAGGGCAAAATTTATGGCCTATAGCAGGCTCTAGGTTGCAAATTATAGTAAAACCTTAGTCAAGATTTCAGGTACTTTGTTTCCAGTGCTTTAGGTGGGAAATTTATGCAGAAAATATGTTCGTCCTTGTTCTAGAAGAGCACAAGGGTCTCGTACTGCAGTTTCTACCCTGTATGTGTTTGAGGAAGTGTAACAAACATTGTTACTGGACACCAGGTGATAACCTGTACTTCCTGTTTTTTTTTCTTTCTTGTAATAGAATATTACAATTTTTAGGCTATTTGCATATTTAAATACATTCTGTTATGTTTTTAAAGGAAATTATCGAGAGAACTCCAGTAGACTCCCTCATGGCAAGTATCATTCTGCTTTCCCTGTGAATCGATCTCCCTTGAATAAATCAGTAACCCTTGTCCGAACTTCCTGCACTACCCAGTCTCAAAAGAACACTTAGACCTAATTCATGTTTGTCTCTAAAATACTTAGACCTAATTCATGTTTGTCTCTAAAATACTCATCCTGGCACAATTTTTTCAAAACATAGTTGCTATGTTACATTCTTTTTTAATTATAGTCTGCTCTTGAAATTAATCATAAGGAAAATAATATTTTACCAGTAGAGGGAGATATAATACTAGCAAAATATTTTTCTTTTACGTGATTTATTACATACTAGAGGAAGAATTTTTTTTATTTCTTTGTGTTAATTGACCACAGCTAGGCAAATATTTCCAGGGTATAAGGATCCAAATGACAATGCTAATGGCTTATGTATAGCCTGAAGTATTTTATGGAGACTAACTGAAATTGCTTATAACAAAAATTTAATCAGATCTACTAGGATAAAGATTAGATCCTTTGTCACTAATTGTCTACACACATTAAAATAACAGTGCATATATAAACCATGTGAAGTACTCCATATTGTTTCAGAATATGAGCTTGGAAAAACTGTATTCCAGTAAAATCATATCAATCTTTTTTCCACTGCACTTAGAAAATTACATTGGACTATTTGAAGTTTTTGTAGTCTAAGCACAGGCTCTGCCTTTCAATAAAGTGAGATAGTCATGTACAGAAAAAAAACCATCGAGCTCATACTCCCCTTAAACTCCAGGTGAACTACCTTGCCCCCAAAGGTTTTTATTTACCCTTATTAATTATGGAGTGAAACAGTTTCTCGACTCCTAATTTAGAGTAGTTTTTATAATATAACATTTTGTGGATCTTAATAATTCTGTTCCTTTCCCTCCCCACATTTTTAGCTTGTTAGTTTGCTATATCTCTGCAACAGACTTTCTTTTCTGCAATAAATGATACCACACAGCCTCAGGAACAATAATGACACAAATGACATCCCTAATTATTGCTGTAAAAATACAAACTAGCAACATCTATCCCTTAAGTAGGGAAAGGATTACATTCACTAATGTGTTCAAGTACAATCTTAACAGTACTAGAAGGGCTACATAAATATTCTCATGGGACTATATTTTAAAGGCTTAGATTGTGTGCTCCATGGATTGCCATACGGACTTCAAATGAACTCTTTATGCAAATATGGTAGAACTGGCACCATTATTTATTCTTTCTCCTTTCTCCCCCTCTTTCTAAAATAATGTATGGTTTTTAAATGATATCAGAATGGTGAAGACTTAGAGGAATTTTATTTACATTTTTTTAATGAGAACTTCTCTAAAAATTAGCATAACAACAACAGCAGTGTTACCATTCCTATTCTTCCTATAATACAATTTATGAAAACATTAACTTCCAAAAGAAGAGAAAGATATTTTACTTTCTTTGCTAACTTATACATATCAGCATGACACATATAACTTCTTTGTTCTTCATGTCATCCTATTCTCATCCAGTATTTTCTGCTCTTAGGCATTTAAATAGATATGGATTTAAATTCAGTATATATGGCTTCTTTTTTTTTTTTTTTAATGGGAATTCTGCAATTAACTCTGTAGAATCCTTATAGTATGACATCAAAATCACCCATAAGGTGCCATACAGATTAAAAGAAACTGTTCACTTCTGTGACCTTTCAACTTTAAAGGCATCATGCTTTATCTGAACCAGACTTTTCTATACTAGCCAGTAGCTGATGAAAAGTATTGTTTTACAGTCTGTGTTTCCTGGAATAGAGAAGATTTCTTTGGGTAGCTGTTTTCACTATTCAATCAACACAGAAAATCAAAAGCAGCAGAACTAATGGATCTTTCAATAATTTGGCACATTACCCTGCCTATTCTATGTTAGTATCTCAGGGAGAAGTACAAGATAAAATTAAAAAAAACAATGTACAATATTTTATGGGATTCAGGTTGCTTTGTTTGTGGGGTTTTTTTTTAATATTAGGTATCAATAGCAACAAAAATACTTCTGATGGTGCAATTTTTTTTTATGTGAGCTATTCTCATCTTTATATCAACATAACAGTTTTGATCATCATTTTAAGTACACTTGAGTAAATACATTTTGGAGCTTGGAGGCAAAACTAAAATATTGCCCAAATTATTCCTGCTACTAAGGATGCTCACAGTAAGATAAATTATATAATCAGAGGTGTACATTAGAAAAAACATATTAACTAACTGAAAGGAGACTTGCTAATAATTACATTGTATAAGATAAATTAACATATATTTTATTTGTTTGTACAGTTTATCTATCACTGACAAACCAATTACAAAAAAATACTGTTCACTTAGCAGCTGATTTGATTAAAACTGTAAATACTGCATCTAAGCATTGCTGAAGAGTAACCTTTGTTGCTTAGTAACACCACAAAAAATCCAAGTGGTGACATAGAAAACTGGAACCCTGCTGACTATTAATCACTGAATTTGCTATGCTTATGAGCATTTTGCTTAGTTTGGTTTAGTATATTTTATTAGTTTTAATATTTTCTCAAAAAAAATTGCCATCAGCATTATCACAGGCATTTTCTTTTTTCATTAATCAGCATATATTATTATTAGATCTTGTATAATAGAGTGCAGTGTGTTTTTATTAATACCTGAAAACCAGCATTCTGATATATAATAATAATGAAAAGTAAAGAGCTTTATCTTCCTATACAGAACATGGAAAAGAGAAAAATTTTTATCAAACACATAGATCCTTATTAGGGAGTAATAGGGAAAAAGAGTTGTGCTTCTACTATCATGATTTTATTTACAATCTGGTCAACATCTGGCACTTAAAATTCAACATATTTGGTTCTCCAGTGTTGTATAGTTTATCAGAAGATGTCCAAGATATAAAGGTAAAAATCTTACAAAGGATTTTGAAATTAGAATTTGGAAGGAATTCGAATTATTTGAATGGTGGCTTTAAAAATAAATCCCTCACTTGTTATCTCCTGATATTTCTTGCTAACTTACTAGATTTTCAGCATTTATATTAGAGACTTGAGGGGCTTTGGTTTTTCACCTGACTGAGAAACTTGGGACTACATCAAAAGACAAAATTTCTTTCAGGTATTGGAAATTAAAAAGTAACAGAAGACTAACTTCAGGCGGAAAATGCATTACCATTTGGTTATTCTAACCATATGGAGAAGAAGTTTCAGAACCATAACCCTTTCCCCTTACGAATAAGTTGTTAAGGCATTGTGAAAGAACACAGACTTAAATTAAGATAGTGCAGTCATACACTGATACACAACTTGACTTGTGATTTCAGTTATAAAGACCTGTTTTGTGGAGTTTCTGACTTGGTCGCAAAACTTTGCTCAGGGCTGTACAGTATTGCACAAGGTACACATTTACAGAATAAGCTATTGGGGTTTTGTTTGAAAAAAAAAGGCATGCAGAAGAACCAGTACTATTATTTGTGAGTAAAATGCTGAGAAACATAGTTTCACTGTGACTCAAAATTATATATATAAAGATTTCCTAATATTTTTCGTCATATTGCTCAAGGAAAAAAAAAAAGAATAGTCATCATGACTGGTGGTATACAATGATGATGTGCAAATTGAAAACACTACATCTAAAATCAAAACAACATCTTTATGACAGAAGAGTGGGATAATCTCCCTTAGAGAACTCTGGAGAACCAAAACATGAAGTGTATCGCACTGTATGTGAATAGGTATGAAAAGTAATTGGCAAATACTGACATTTACAAAAAGAACAAAACTTGATCTCCATTCCTCTGAACTTTTTATTTTACTTAGATTATGCATACTTTTAGAACTAATGTTTAAGGAAGAATTATTAAAGCCTCAGGGAACTAAATAAACATATTAGGTGAGCTTACAGAGGTGTATACAGCATCAGATGACAATAACTGTTTTGTTGCATTGAAGAGAAAATATTAGACTGTGGAGGAGTTGTGACTGGAATTTATTGAGGATAGGGAGCAGTCTCAGTATCTCAATCTTCAATTCTGACCTTGGCTCAAAAGTTGAAGTAAGGTAATGAAATTAGATGATATCACAAAGTTGGCAGTCATTTTGAATAGAGAGGAGCAGTGAAATATTATATATAAATAAATGAATAGCCTTAGGGAGTGAAGTAATAGAATGAGAGGGAATTTATGAGAACAAAGTGAAAGTCCATTCATTTAAAGACTGAGAACAAGAATCTGTAATGCAGTCTTGGTCTTGGAAACAAGCTGGAATTTTCTCAGCTGGAAACAAGACATTAAAGGAAAAAATAGGCATTTGTATATTTATAAAGTATGTTTATAAGGATGCTAGTAAAGCAATAATGGAATAAAGCTGTGAAAAGGGCAACTATGGTCCCCCAAATCAGTAAGCAAGATGCTTCCAATTAAGCAGAAGTCTCAGTACCTTTGATGTGCGAGACTTCAGTGAGACCTCATTTAGAGTCAGTGTACAAATTTAGTTACCCAAGGATCACAGGCTACTATGTAGAATTTTAAAATAAAAATAATAATATTGTAATTTGAAAAAGAAACTAGCAAAACATGATTCACACAAAAGAAGATTCAGACATTGTGTCTATCCTCCCAAGTAAAACACACTAAGGGAAAGATCCAGCAGTTGATCCTAGACTATCCACACTGCTTAGTTCCTTGATTCTAGGTTGGAATAGTCCAATTAACCTTTTCCAAGACCTTTTCCAAAAACTTCATTTTTCTGAAAATAATTAATTCTTGACCACTCTTAAAAGTCAGTATGGACAATACAGAGGCAGATACCACTTGATCTGCCCTACTTTTTTTTTTTTCAAAAACTCTATCAGAAGGCTTAACACCACAGAAGTAACAGCATTTATCTTTAGTTTTATACCATTAAAAAAAAAGTGACTATACTGTAGTCCCAGAATTTCTTAATGAAAAAAAGAAATAAAATTGTAATACAGTTTTCTAGAGTCACAACTGCAGCATATCAGGCCTAATGGAAATCCAAGGACAAATTTTGTGCAGGCAGTCTGCTCTAAAGTAAGCTTCCTCTAAATTTTTTTGGCATGCATCTCTCTGCTCTTCCTGACCAAAGGAAGAAGGATGATGCCCTGGAACTGATATGTTTAACAATATAGACACAAAATATATTTTCTTTCTAGAAATGCACCAGAGGACAAGCTTTATGAAAGGAAATATTTAACTCAAGCACAACGTGGGCACAAAAGTTTAAGTATATGCATAGTCCTAAATATACTGCAAATTAAAAGCAATTATTTAATAATGACACAAGTTGAATTCTGAAGCAGCACCCAAAGAAAACAGTGACCTTAACAGAATTGTTTTTAGACACAATACAATGATTTTATGAAAACCGTTTTATGAGATGGTTGTCTACAATAGAAAGAGACACGAATAAACAACAGAGTTGTTCTCAGGATTATGTTCATAAAGTGAAGCATATTCATGACTGAATAAAAAGCTTATAGTTTATGTCATGAAAATTCATATGATTCTGATTTTAAAGTGGCACTAGACTGCACAAACTAAACTTTAGGCCTGGCCTTCCTAAAAGCTTGTTAATCTACTTACATATCTACATGCTGAGCAACTCTTTCAGTGTGGTTATAGAGACTCTCTTCATTGTCAGTAGAGTCCATCCAAAACTATTTTGGCACTTATTTCAGATTGCTTATCTCACAGCCGCCTTCTGAAGAAACTCGTCTTTTTCTATGATTAAAATATGAATATAGACAATGGCATTGTCTAAAGATTTAACTTTTACATAAATATATAAGGTAAAGCATAATTAAAGAGTAAATATTTTTGAAAGATACATTTGAAAATCTATCAGTAGCAACTTATCAGATGTCATTCTGTATGAATAAAAATATAGATATTAACCATGGATTTTTATATACTTCCTTAACGTCTTCTTTGTGTTTATCTTTATATATACATACATATATACATATATGCCATTTAAAATTAAATTTTAAATTAACACTACCACAGGATAAATACCTTGAATGTGACCCCGGAAATCACTTTTCCCATCCTAAACTATTATTACTTAAACTTAAACTGCACATCCCAAATATTCTGTGTATTTTTAGTCTTCAAAATTTCAGGGCTACAATAAACTGAAATTGGATCTCTTGAAGTAGTATTGGAGGAGAAAATGAAACTAATAAATTAAGTCTCTAGAATTCCTTCTTTTTTTTAAAAATAGAAATTCTTTTGGGAAGAAGTTTTGCATTGACTGTCTGGAAGGGCAGGAATATCACAATGACTTCTGATTACATATTACTATTCTTGGACTATTCAATTCCATGCCAAAATGCAAACTGTTCAAAATACAGAGGATATAATATTCCTTATTGGCTGCAACATTTTTCCTTTCTCCAAGGAAAAGTGATCAGTCTTCTCAATTCTTGAATTTGCCAACCTATGTTAAAATGTTATTTATTCTTCTTCTTTTTCTTTTTTTTTTTAATTCCCAGTATTTTACATCTCTGTAATTTCTTACAAACATAAACATTTCTTACAAACATATTGACCTTTCAGATGAAAAATCAACCATGATCTGTCCAGGGGGGATGAGAAGCAGAAAAGGTAGGAGAGATCACCAGCAAAGAACAAATATGGAACTATATTCAAAAGCATTCTCTCTCTCAAGCTGATGTAAACTGCTTCAGAGACTTAGAGAGCCAGAGGTGGTCACTTTGTACTTGTAGAATATTTTTTTTCTCAATTAATTTATGCAAGCAGTGTCTGAATACAGATAAGCATGCAGATTTCTATACTGTATTAAGCTGGGAATACATCTGTGTGGTATCTTGTTGTAAGAGGAGCCACACAAACAACCCAATGGCATGACATGCAAACGCAATGATTTCCTTAACTCTTGTCCTAGACCTGAGTTATTTGCAAGTCAGTTACCCTCAACGGATTTACATATGTACCTAGTTATCCCATCTGGATTCCATTTCTTGTTAAACCTTGAGTGGATATAAATTTTAAGCATCTTTGCGCTAAGTCTTTGGTGCTGAGTTCTGTGTGTTTACTGATTTTTCTGTAAAGAATCATCTTTTAGTACTTCTCTTAAATACTAATACTCTAATTGGATGTTAACTGTTTAATATATTAGAATGAACTGTTGACATATTTGTACTGTCTTTTTGCCAGACTTAGAATTATAGATTTCTTTCCTATCCAACTCACTTATCTGTTTCCAAGCAGAGGAGTTTTACCACTTATCCCTCATGTCAAAGTTGTTCTGCAACTTTGGTCATCTTGTCTAATGGCCATATTCAAGATACGTTTGAAACAGGAGTTTACACAGGAAAATTATTTTATTTTTCATTTCTTTCTAATAGTTTCCAATATTTGCTTTCATTTTTTGATCACTACTGAACTGGTGACAGGTTTTTTTACACACAAGGTGTCATCTCTGAGGTAATAACAGTTGCAGGGTGTATATGGTATGTTTGGGTTTTTTTCCAACCACTTCATACTTGTCTACATTGAGATTCTTCTTCCTTGCTGTTGCACAGTTTCTTGATGTCATAAACTCCTGTTTTGAAGGTCTTCCTACAGTTATGCATGATCTAGCTGTATTTTCTTTTTTTTTTATCTAGAATATCTCCATATTATCAGCAAATTTTATGCACTTGCTGCTCACATCTGGTTAACTTATGAATATGTTGAGTGGCACAAATCCTAATACAGATCATTAGTGAGCTGTAGTGACCTCTAGTGACCATTTATTTTTACCCCGTTTCCTGACTTTTACCCGCTTACTTACCCACTCAAGGCCATTCCTTCCTGTTCTTTGGCTATTTAGTTTCTTTAGAAGTCCTCAGTGACGGGATATATGGAAAGCCTTGTGGAAATCCAGAGAGGCTAACTGAATCATATTTATCTACGTGCTTGTAGACTCTTTCAGATTATGTAAATAAGTTTACCAGGCAAAACTTCCTAAAAATAAACCAATTTACTAATTCCAACTAAATCACAGTTATGAAAGTGTTATCTAATTCAGTTCTTCATAGTGGTTTTTTTTTTTACTAATTTGCTAGTAGTTCTTCAGAGTTCCCCTTATAATTTTTTTTTTAAGAATTGTCACCCTCCACCTTCAGGTGTTCAGGAAGTTTTAAGATATGTCAGTATTAGGCCAATATATTCTTAAGTTGTCTTAGAGCTCCTTGTTGAAGGCTAGTAGATTTGCATAGTTACGTTTCATTTTAGGTTTGTTCCATGACATCTTCTACAACAACTTTATCTGATGAGTCCTCTATGAGTAAGGGTTATGGCATGGGCAATAAAATTACATTCATAGTATAAGAGTAATGTGAAGAATTTTTTTTCAGCTTCTCTGCAATGACCTCGTGTTCCCTTAGCTCTCTATTATGTATTTTGGCCTACATACTCTCTAGGAGCCTTTTTTTTCCCTTTTGTGTTTGAAGAAAACTTCAATACTGAATTTTAGCCCTTTTGATAGCTGTTCTGCAAATTATTTGTGGGTTCTTTATTATGCTTCTGCGTTTAATCTGCTATAACATTTTTTTTCTGTTTTCTTATATTGAACATGCTATCAGATTTATTTGAAGACTGTCTTTTTGTTTCTGCTAAGAAATTACCATGAAAACACTTCTGGCATCAGAGCCATTCGAAAACTCTTTACCTGTGCAAGTGGGTTCTGTTTATATTCTGAAGAAGGAGGACATACATATTTTAGCATGGAATAAAATGGAAATACACATAGAAGAATCAATGTTTTGTTTTACAGGGTAGGTTTATGTTCTGATACTTGCTTTTGCTGAAGAGGATTTAATTATTACCATAAAGACTTAATAATTAAGATGATAGATATGTCAGAACTTTGGGCAGATGGCTAAATTTGACATTTGTAAAGCTATATATATATATATATATATATATATAGAGCGTTGCTACACTGCAATGAATGTTGTTATTTCTACCAATGTAACAGGGCTGGATGCTAAACTGAGAGGAGAAAATATTTTAATATTAAGAAATGTAGTTTTCCATAGTAGCATCAGAACGCCAACAGAATAAAAAATAGCCTTTCATAATTCTAAGGTAATTGGGAGATGAAAGATCTCAAAACTTCTAGATTCAAGATTTCTTGAGATCTGAATCTCCTTCTGTTTCCTGTGCTAAATTGGAGGATTTTATTATTGTTGTTAATGGTGATTTTTTTCTGACTGCCCATTATGTATTAGAGTGTTCTTAAGTAAATTGTCTTAATTGCAGCCACTGTGCAACAGTGATAATTGCTGGGCATATATCAAGGCCAGAGGGGAAAATAGGTTGTAGGTACAAAATGAGGCAAAGAAGAAAAAAAAAACACATTCTAAAATGATGCTATTGCTAACATTCATGCTCATATTTCAATTTTTCTGTATTTATTTTTTGTTGTGTAAATGTATTTAATCCAGTTTCACCTCTGCATAATTCATTATGCTAAATTGTACACCAATTCATCATTTTGCTTTTAGCAAAATGCATTGCTATGGCTGCATAATGTGCACAGCATATCTATACTTTGGAGTAACAAGGTTTGTAACTTTTTTTTTTTAATCCATTATTGGTACATTGTAATACTACTTAATAGCATAACACATGTTTTAAGCCTCTTCCAGCTGGCATGGTCAGCTACGGCTAACTCCCAAGTTCCCAGATAATGTGAATTTGATGATCATTCTCTGTTGCAGAGATACAGGAGCGCATAGCAATGGAGCTAATCACTAGTTCTATATCTATAATGTTCCTATAAAGATTTGTCACAATGACATAGATAAGGAAGGCCTGACTCTCATTTTAAGTGGCAGGTCTCTACTTCTCCGCAATTTCTGGTTTAACACAAGCCAGAGGCAGTCCGTGATGATGTAAGCATATGAAACATTGATGGACCTTATTTTTTTTTAATTTTTTTTTCTGGCAGACATAGCAGGGATTTACATGTGTACACGGGTATATAGCTTCTCTCTTTCCAGACAGTCTTTACTAACTTGTGTCATCAAAGTATAAGAAAACACTCATAAGATGAATAGATTAAAAAAAACCCCAAACATTTGGCCAATTAAAAAGTCAAGAAGCTTTTTCAAATTCACATATGTTTAAAAAACTTGTAAGAAATATTAATGATGGATAATATGAAATCTCAAATATTACTCTAACAAAGAAATTAAAGAATTTCATTAGTGGAAATATTAATATGTTCCTATCTTATCTGAAAAAAAATAGTAGTTTAAAAGATAAAAATGTCTCAACTGTAAATATCTTATTATTAAAAAAAATCAATTTGTGCATATTTGCTTATGCAAGTATAGCATAATAAAGATAAATATGGGGAAAAAATGTTTCAGTAAGTGCATTAAAATCTTGATTAACAGAAGCATCCTTGATATCATAGCTACAATCATTATAAATGTTAGCTTTGTGTGTCATTAATTATTTATTTGCTGTCATTCTAAATGGAGCATTCTGAACCAAATAAATTCTTATTATTTGACCACATGAGTGGAAAATACCTACACTTAGTCCTAAGATACCTAAACATAAAACATTATGCTGAGTCTTCATATTTATTTTTGAGAAATCAAAATTAAAGTGACGCTTGTGGAATGTAAACACTCAAATAAGCGATCTGGGGTAAGGTTTCCAGCAGAATATATTTGTGTAACATAAAGTTTTTTTCTAACGCTTTCCCAGTTTAAGTTATGTAGGTATCTGCATCTTAATTAATCAACTAGATGCTCTTTATAATTCAAGTAGATGCGTATTACTTCCAAAACAAAGCTCTTCTAACCATTTTAGATATATATATTATGACGATATGAATCGTGTTCTAGAATTGCCCATTTTTATTCACAGAAAAAAACCTTAGCTGGAGGCAAGCTCAGATGTAGATGTTTGCATCATAAAAATTTAAAGATAGATGAGATAAATCCCACTGTATTTCACTTATCTCTGTGGAAAATAATATGAATTGCTACATAATTCTTACTAAGCATCTCATGTGTTGTGGAAGGAAATTACATTATCAATTTTATTAGAAATACTGGAGCTAAAGATAACTTTCTGCTGTGTATGATAACCGCAAATGTTACAGCTATTTCCTCTATTCTGCAGTATCATTATTAAAAATAAAGTGAAGCAAGTGCTGAGATTCTGCCTGAAGAAGGCTAAGGAGGAAGAGGACTGCATCAGTTATTCCTGCTCCATTAAATTAGAAGTGCTCTGAGTCTGTTCTCTGACACTAGTCACATGACGATTAATCTGAAATACTGATATATTATGCTGATATACACAGCATCAATATATCCATCAAGACTGCATTTTGATGAAGATCCATGGCCCATGTTAACTCCTGAACCACACCAGGAATTGCATGGAAAAAAAAAAAAAAAAGTGTTAGCGGGAATGGACAGATATCAAGCAAAGGTCTATTCTACAAGTTTGACTTAAATCAAGTCCCAGAGTCAAGGAATACCCCTTAACACTATTTGTACTTCTAGCACAGATATTCCTTTAGATCCCATGAATACCTCTGATCCATACTTACAAAATGGGAATAATAAATACAACACTTTTTTTTTTTTTTTTTTTTTTTTATGCCATACTTGCTTTCTTGCTTGCATTTTGGATTACATTCAAATAGTGGGAATAGAGAGTGCTTCATGAGTGAGACGTCTTCACTGACTTGCCACCACTCATAAGAAATAATGCCACATATTTTTTGCATTCACAAGCCCAGTCACTTAATCTATCAGAAGAAGTGTACTTTCAGGGAGAAGGAGACAGGACAGATTGTGGTATGTCTCCCTCTGATAAAGGTTGCAAGTAATTACCACATAAAAGAAGAGAAAAAAAAAAAAGTGAAAAGGGAGGTCAAAGTTAAAGTAAAAATTCAGAAACACAGAATATTCTGGTGAAGCAGCAAAGGTATGGTTACTGTCAGAACCCTTTGGCATACACCATGAAGTAAAACCCAAACTTGATGGTTTTTTTGACAAGAAAAATGGTTGGCAGGACAGAGGAAGAATAAATTATTGGGGAATATTAAAAACTGACAGCTTCAATACCTCTTCAGTTAATATGTTACATCAAATTGAAGTTTCTTAGGATAAATATAAAATTATTGGTAATTAATTTTATATTTCATAAAAATTAAATCACTCACAAATTTTTGCAACTATAAAGTGGTGACTTTTTTTTTTTACCAGAATAATTTTTGGTGAATTTTCTTTTTCACTGCTCAGTGTCAAACTTTAACAGGAAGTACAGAAACACATAGAGGAGTACAGAGTAAGGAAAATAGCTTCAGTTTTGGCAAATACAATAGAAATATTAAATGTTCAACAATTTTTAAGTCTAATTTAAATTAACTTTGATTAAACTGATGGTTGAGCTTTTCTTTTTGAATATGTCTAATGTCTGTTCTCAGCTGTTATTAAAAATGTTATGTAAGATCTTATATTATTATAATTTGACTATAAAGCTTTACAGTGTTTTTTAGAACTGCTCTCAGTTTTTTTCAAATAAAGGTAACTTGTAGTAGATACTGCATATTAGAGGAATTTAAGCTAAACCCCTTTTAAAAACTCCTTTATAACATTTTCCAATAGTTATTTTTTAACATCCTTTGCTTATTAAGGGAAAGTTTTAATTGAAGTTTTAGAGTGTTTCATTCAGATGACGGTAAAAATCTGTTTTCTGTGTAGCATACTGAAGCATATTTCCACTTAATTCACAATCTTCCTGTTACTTGATCATCTTCTACATTTATTTTCTTGGTGACATGGGGATTTTTTGTTTGTTTGTCTGTTTGTTTCATTTTTTTCCTGGTATTATTACCAATACATGTTTAAAAAATATTGGATAAAAACATAATAAATGTCTTGTATATACTACCGCTGAAGAGCAGCATTGCTACTAAATGTGTACCACAGGTTAAGAAAAATTGATGCAATAGTTAAGCTATTATTTGACATTTAATCCAAATTTTTAAAAGAAAAAGTAGATATTTATTTTTAATTGTAAGATATTTTCCTACATTTATACAAATTACATATTCTTGGTCTCTAGGTTACCCATGAAAGTTCTAGATCAGAACTTTGACTTTCTTTGAGTTGAAATGTGACGTATTTATTTTTCCTAACACAGTAAGCATAAATCATAGAATCATAGAATGGTTAGAGTTGGAAGGGACCTTCAAAGGTCATCTAGTCCAACCCCCCCTGCAAGGACCAGGAAAATCTCCAACTAGATCACATTGCTCAGAGCCCCATCCAATCTGGCCTTGAATGTTTCCAGGGATGGGGCATCAATCACCTCTCTGGACAACCTGTTCCAGTGTTCCACAACCCTCATTGTAAAAAAAAATCTTAGGATACTGAAACATCATCTCAAAAGCATTGAAAATTTTGTCTGAATAAACTGAATAAACTTTTGCTGCAGAATTTACTTGCAATATCTTATCCTTTGAATGTCCTTAAATACACCCCAGACCCCTTATATAAGTTCATCTGACTTCTCTCAGCAGTACAGTCCATATGTCTCTTAATATCAACAAATTAACAAGAATAGTTATATCAAGCAGTCTGGCAAACTACTGTCTATATTTGAGGAACAATTTATCCCTATGAATTGCAGTAAAAGGCAATTTTGTCTAATTACACTGAGCATAATGAAATGTTAGCTTTTCCCTCATGGATGCTAACACCAGATTTGTAATTGTTGATGGTACTGAATTTAAAATGTCCCTCCATTTGGGAATTAGAAGACCCAAGTTTGCTCTTGAATATATGACCCTTGCTTGTTAAGGTCTGAAATATCCTTACTATGTTCTTACAGATGTCTTTACACTACTGTGAGAGAAAGACCTTTTTTTTTTTTTTAAGAGAGTTTCCAAGATTCAGTTTTAATCTGTTTTACTTGATAATCCATACTTTATTAATCTGTTACAGAAATAAAAAGAATCAAAAGTGCAAATATTTTTTAGCAACTTTTTTTTTGGTAATTTTTTAAATTAATGATTTACTGAAGAGGTCATACATTAAGGTAACACAGTCACCTCTATGCTTATGCCTTTACTCATACAGTCCTGCATTATAAGAGATGAGTTATTTAGTTTAGGATAATGAAGTAACCCTCCCTCAGGAAACAAAAAACAAAACAAAACAAAAACAACCAACCAAAAAAAAAACAAAACCAAAAACCAACCAACCAACCAGACAAACAAAAAAAAACAACAAAAACCAAGCCATGCAACTTACGTTGATTTTTCCCCTCATAATATCTCAACTATATTTTCTTTTTCATAAAAATCAGAGAGACAGACTGAGAGACAGAATGAGAAAACAAAATGTAACAGTGTGTAAGGTATTTCCACCTTCAAAACAGTAATTCCACTTAGTGAGTTTTCTAAACAAATTAGTATTATCTTTACATCAGAGTGAACTGTTCATGTCCCTGCTCCTTGCAGGGGGGTTGGACTAGATGACCTTTGAAGGTCCCTTCCAACTCTAGCCATTCTACGAACATTTAGGAGTGATTGCTTTGCAATAAGCCATTTTTTTTAATATAGCTTTCAAACAAATCCACAGTCCTTTTCTTTTTTTTTTTTTAAATTGAACAGAAGAGTAACAAAATCTTTACATGCCTCTAGATAAATATGGGAAAATACCAGAAGAATATCAAGAACAATTTTACTCCTTTAATGTTTAAGACAGAAGGAACAGCAGTTTAGCCTTCAGAGAATATTGTTGCTCAAATCATGCCCCTATTTCAATCAATGTTATATATTTCTGTATTTATCCATATATGCACAAGAAAAATAATTCTATTATTTGTTCCTTGCACTGGGGAAATTATACTTTGAAATGTCAACAAGTATAGTCTTTGTGCAGTTTCATTTTCATGGACTTCCATCCAGTAGCACAAACCTTCAGAGGAAGATCAGTGAAACTATAAGCCACAGAACAAATGGAATCACTAAGATAAGTACAGACACAAGCTGTTACCCAAATTCTAAATGTTTTTTTAATGCTTAGGAAATTTTTCCTTGTTTTCCTTGTTGTTTTATTCTTTTTTTCCATTATTATTACCAGTAATAATTTTACTGATCCCATACTTACCTTTGACATAAGGATTGATGGAGATAACATAAAATTTGTAATTAAAATTTATCTAGGTTAATCACCAGTTTCAAAAACCATCAAACCATATTAAAATAAAAGGCTAAGAAAACAATGAAAAAGAATGAGAAAAACTCACAAATCACAGAAAAGAAAGCCCAAATGGAAATATCTCTGTAGTAGCCATTTTAAAGAAAAACATATTGATCTCCCTTCAACTCAACACATATACAAAAAGTGAACATGTGAAAATGTACTTCATGAAAAGCTTTTCTTTAGTTGGAAAGTAAAATTGTATTTTTCCCTCTACTTACTTTTCATATTTCTGAATGATGTTTTAAAATATAATAAGGAGAACATATTAAGGTTTCCTCTAGGACAGAGGATGGTTAGTGCAAATAAAATAGACTCTTCTATTAACTGCTGCCCTTGCTAATTAATCAGATAATTCAGGTAAGGTTTTATGCATCAGATTGAAAAGGCCAGTAGAGTTACATTAGTCAGTGTAAGCACAACAAGCCTCAGCTGCCTCAGAGAACATTCTTTTAGTAAAAAATGTGAAAGAGGAAGGATGATTTCCAGGATGTTCTGGGCTCCTGGTACGTGGATGAATTAAAATGTCTGTCAATGCATTTCTATTACATGCTCTTTATTGATTTAAATTCCCAGTGGCTTAAAATGGTATTGCATGCGCAGCCCAGTCCTCGTAGCAGACAGGTTGGAATGAGAGTAAAAACAGCCATTTGCTGAAGTTATACATCTCTATGTAGTGGAGGAAAGTATTTTTGAAGAATGTATTTATGTCCCTCTGTGTTGAAGTGACAGGATTATTGATCAGAGTATACTGAAGATTAAAACCACTGAGATGCCCAAGTGCTTAATTCCAAGGAAGCTGGAAGAAGTCATAGAGCTCCTTCCGCATTTCTTTGAATCTCTACTGATACTAACAGTAAGGGTGAAAGAGTGAGAGTTTAAGGTTTTGGTAGCTTATGCCACATATAATTTTAAAGGAAGAACTATTGTTAGCAAAAGAAGTAAAGTTATAAAGGCATATGCAGGAAATATCTGAGTATCTTGAAAACATTGCAGTTATTAATCTTTTCAAGGTAAATACTTTTCCTACACTATTATTTAAACTGTGGATTCTAGAAGGCAATCACTGGTCTGCACGATTGCAAAAAAATATAATAATGAAAATATCATTTAATATATACTGTTCCAAATCCATATTATACTCAAAACTTTAAGATTTCTTTTAATCTGAAATATACTTCCAGCTTTATTTTTATATTTGTGTAAAGTGAACAAATATTTTCACTTATCTTCCACTTATTTCACTACCTGAGAGTGAGTCAAACAATGCAATATATTTTCCTCATAGTGTGAGTCTCTCATGAACAGAAATATTGTAGTCCAATCTGAGTTGAAAACAGTCATAATATTTAATACAAATATACATATATAAATATATAGATATACTAGTGTGTATGCTTCACATCTTTTTCCCATCACACTGCTGCTGTTACAGCCTTGTTGATTAGTGAATTGGTTAAACAAAAAGTTCTGTTAGGCTGCTTATAAATGTTTCATAGACTGCTACATGCCAAAAAAAAAAAGAGAGTACTCTGGAAAGCCTCTTCCCTCATCCCAGTTTTTTTTTGTCTCCTGCCACCCTATTCTGAGAACTGTATCAGCATCCTAATATTTCCTAAAACAATTCATATGTTTACATCATCGTATGTAGCTGTCCACTGCGATCCTGACTATTTAGGCATTTTGCAAAGGATAACTGCCAAAGACGAAATAAACACCCTTATTTTTTCAAGTTTGACTCCATGAGCTACGTTATGTATAGTGCTTACCTTCTCACAGCACTTAAGAGGTGGCGAGATGCTTGGCCTGGCCAAATCCTACTGAAGTTCATAGAAGGTTTCCTGCCAACATCAGCAGACCTTGCAGCAAAGCCTATGTAAATCAGTCTGGCCACTCTCTTTGCTGCACAAAGAAGGTCTTTTCAGGGAAACAGCTACAAAGAACACACATTTTGTACTTAAATACCAGATGGGCACATCTCCTATAAGATGAGATGATAAAGAAAGCTATAGTGGTTCAGATCAAGATTGTTTTTACCTACTAATAGACAGCAGGAGAAGGAACAAAATAAATTGCATAACCATGAAGTGATCTTTTATCACCAAATTGCTGGCAATCATCATTTTTAGGACTTTCTGATAATGAATCTAACCCCTTTTTCAATACTTTTTCTTAGTATAGAATGTACAGAAAGAACTTTCTTTTTCTTTTCGTATTCTACCTGCTAATTTTGCTATTCTGAAGAAACCAACCAAAAATTTTAAAAAATCTCTATTCACCTTCTCTAGTCATACACATTAGCCCAGTTCTTTGCCAAGCTGAGGAAACCTAAGCTATTTATTATCTCTCTGTGAAAACTGTTCCATATCTACGGCTTTCTCACACTTTTCCTTCTTCTTTTTCTAGTTCTTTACTTTCTTTCCTAGACCTAGAAAAGCAGAAGATGGAAATGATAAAACAGTTCATTTCCCCATCTTTATTTGCTATAACATAATCAGATCTAACATATTCTCCTTTTTGTTTTTGAAATATGAAGACTAATACTTCTCTCTATTTTAAAAGTACAGATGAAATAGACCTATCAAGAATACAATATTATAAATTTTTTATTTAATAAATAACTTCCTAAGTTTTCCTACTGCACTACTTGTTTTTTCACAAATATCAAATGCTGAGCTGGGTTTTCAACTCTTCATGTTAGCAAGTTAAGAAAGTCTATTTAAATTGATTGTTCCTTGAGTTCTTAAAACAATGCAGATTAATTTCCAATATTATTTTTATATAGAAAAATTACTAGAGCATGAGGTTTCATGTCTATCTTTAGTTTCCTCTTATTTCCCTTTGACAACTTTGCCTTTGAGCAAGCTTCTAGCTCAGTACTTAACTTTATCAGTAATATAAACTCTGTGGGGATAAATGTGTCTAATTATCCTCCTAACCGCCAGCCTCTGTTGCCAGTAAAATCACTTAATGTCTTTAGAAATTTTGTGGATACAGCAATGCTACAGCAGCAAGGTATCTTTCTTTTTTTTTAAAGTACTTTTAGACAGAGGGGTATGCACATTTGCATGTGTGAGCATTATTTGCAGTGTATGTGCACGTACAAGCATTGTATAATGTCTGCAATGTTTTTTTGACAGAGGCACAAACTAAGCCTTAAATGTCATTACTGATCGATCAGTACACATAACTAATAATGTTCTTTAAATCTATTTGGAAAAAGTTAATGGCAACGAAATGTTACTGAAAAATAGGAATAACAATTTGATGGCTGTACCTAAGATGCATTGTGACCTTCAATAGGCACAGGCCATTGAGTCTACTTGGAAAATAGCCATCATAAATAAATTAGGATTAGTATAATAAATAGAGTCATAAATAAAACTGTTACAACATACTGGCATTAATAAGAACTTTAATTTAATTTAAAATTTAGCCATCGCTGCACGGGACTACTGCAAAGGAAAGAAAAACAATGATGGAATTACATGTAAGATTAACTACTGATTTCTGATCAGAAGAGATGCATGTAGATGAATATATTTTTGATATATATTCTTATCAGTCACAGAATCTATGCTGTACTCATTTCCTTTCAATGAACTCCAGGATACTGGTGTACCTGTGGTGGCTAGCCTTGATAAAAAGCCAGATTCCCACCCAGCTGCTCACGCACAGCGTATACTGAGGGTTTAGAGCATACAACTGTTCCTCTCTGCTGCTCCTTCCTCCTCACACACTTTTACCCTGATCCAACATGAACTGTCCACAGGACATAGCTTCCTTTAGGAAATACACATCTTCTCCAATGTGGGGTCCTCCATGGGCAGCAGTGTAAGTATCTGCTGTGGTACCATGAAGTACCTCCTCTTCCTCCTTCTCTGACTTCAGCATTCCCTCTGCTCTTTCTCTGATAGTTCCCTCCTACTCTGTCCATCCAGTGTTGGGGTTTTTTTTGTTGGTTTTTTTTTTTTTTTTACCTTTTGTTAGACACACTTTCCCAGAGATACCATCAGCTTGACTGCTGGTCTCGGTCGTGTCCTGTGGTGGGATTCTTGGACGGCCATGTCTGGCATGGAATAGCCCCTGACCACTTCTCAGAGAGGCCACCCCTGCACTCCATGACTCCTGCTACCAAAACTTTACAACCTGTAACAAATACAGTACCATTTTCAAATATAATATTTTAATGGGGAAAAAAAGTCTTTCTGGTAATTTGGGTGATATGTCTTATTTTACTCACTGATGCCTTGAAACGTATGGTTAAGCATTCTTATAGATACTGCTCTCTCCCTTGTAGTACTTTTACTACACATACACTTTTCACATACACAAAGAAGGTATTAAAGAGTTAACTCTAAAAATGGTATTGTAGTGTATCCCTTCAAAAAAGTAAAATAATGATGGAACAAAAAATTCCTATAAAGACATTGAGAAAGAAAGCCTATAAGAGACACAAGGTTCTGAATCTGCACTGCTAGAATTGTGTGCTCATGCAAAGATATTGGTTAGGATGGTCTTGTGAATACCTTAAGTGTGCAACAGAATTAATTAGAGTTGAAAATAAGCTCAGTCTAGGATCTTTTTTCTGCCTTCTATAAGGCTCTCCATGTATCTCCTAGAGTAATCTCATTGCTGTAACATAGACTATGTATCAAGTAGATATGGAGGAAAATAAGGACAGGACTAATGGTTTTGGACTAAAAGAGGGGAGGTTTAGATTAGACACATGGAAGAAATTTTTTACGAGGGTGGTGGAACACTGGAACAGGTTGTCCAGAGAGGTGGTTGATGCCCCATCCCTGCAAACATTCAAGGCCAGGTTGGATGAGGCTCTGAGCAACCCCATCTAGCTGGAGATGTCTCTGCTTCTTGCAGAGGGGTTGGATTGGATGTCCTTTAAAGGTCCCTTCCAACCCAAACTATTCTCTAATTCTGTTATTCTATGAAAAGCTCATCCTTTCCCCTACTTTTTAATGGTTTCTGTGCAAAATATCTAACCTTTCAGTGTTTCATGTGCCAGCCTTAAAGGAACAGACACTTTGTTTGGTAGATAAGCAGCCCATTACATTCTGTTATGGGATTTTTTTTAATCCTCCCTCTCCTAATAATTGCTCCCTGTCATCAAGATTTAGGGCTTCAGCTAATCAGTGTCAATTTCCATACTTTACTTTGGCTTAAGTCGGACTATTCTTGTGTCTCAATTCTCAACCTATATTAAAGTATAGTACTTCCCCTATTACTTCAGTAAGCCGTATGAAAGAAATTACTCAGTTCAAATGCTTTAAGCCAAAATCCAGATCTAAGTGATTTATGAATTTGTTAATGACAGATTATTAACTGACAGTCAGTGAACCTTACATTCAGAATCAATATGGATAACACAGCATACAAACCGTAACATTAGTTTTGCACAGTGTGACTGAACACTTGGGTACTGTCACTCTGCTAACCAGATGCAATCTACTCTCATTGACCCACGGGGGATGTTGCACTATCAAGCCTGGGCAGTGTTTGCATGCCAGCAAAGACAGAACTCCATGATGGCTCCTTGCCAAGTTCTCTATCCCCATTCTAGAAATGTTAATGCTTCTTTTATACTTATCAGGCTGATTCCTCCTTTGCTTCAAAAGCAACTTTATTTTTTTCCCAGTTACTCTTGAATTCAGCTGATGATCAACATTAGTTTGGGGCTGATGCTTGTCCTCCTCTTAAGCAAGATGAGTTTTTGGCAAATTACATCAGGATAGTTTTGTTTGTTCAGTAGAGACATACACAGATGTAGAGACATACAGATACACAGACAAATGTACACAGACATACACATACACAATGGTTGCACTCAGTCTTGTCCTAAGAGCTACTTTTATGCAAGTGATTTGCTATGGGTAGATCCTGTAAGCACCGTCACATCTTCCTTCCTTGTTTTTGTGCTGCTCTATAGGGACTGTCATGTCATATAGCACCAGTCAGATCAGTGTTAGTAAGAAGAAAGAAGCTCTTCAAGTAAGTGCAGTACCATGTATCTCACTGGTGAACACTACCAAATTTTACATGAGAGAAAACTGCAGACATCATAAGGAAATACTCATAAAGTTATATAGTTTTTTTTTTTTCCTGCCAGATTGATAAAAGTGTTTATGATAATGTATTTAGAAAGTATTCAATGAATAGAAAGATTTAGAGCCATGTACCACTCAAAGCAACATGTTGCTAAAGACTGTTTTCTCTTTTTCCCTTTTTCCTGTAATCCTAAAATGTAGGTAAGATTAACTCATGTTTTGAAATCCCACTAAATATTATTGACCTGTTAGAGACCAAGCCTGGAAAATTCACATTTCCATTTTGGTATATTCATACACACATATATACACACACAACTTAGAATAGTTACTGAAATGAATGTGTATTATTTAAAGATTCTGTTCATATAGCAACATGAAAGGTGCACCAGTTGCTCTTTATCAAAGCTTTTTCCATTGAACAGTCTTCTGAGGTAAAAATCTGGATATTAATTTTAAGTGCTGGAACACATGAACTTTTTAAAAGGGAACTTTTCTCTGAGGACAAAATTCCAGGCAGATGCTTACAGAAAGAAGTATAAGAACTAACTGAAGTGCTCAACACAGATTTCCAGAAAATTGCCAAAGGCAAGGTTTAAAAGAACAGCAGATTGGTGCTGTTTAAGTTCAATGGACACAGCATGTCACTTTGAGACACTTTCTTATCCTGTTAGTGGATTGATCAGAACAGAGCTCTGTTCCTGGTTCTACCATACAGGATAAATGGCCCTCTTTGCCTTGTCAACCTGCCAGTGTGACTTGACCTATAATATAGACCTAACTTTTGCTCTGAGTAACTTTTAAGATATTGATTCCCCAAAGGAGACATAGATGTTACACTGTAGCTGAGATTGATTCTGAAAAAAAAAAATTGTCACATTGTTAAGACTCAGAAGCATTTTCTGACCCCTTAGTGGGGAAATAGAAGGTGTGAAAAAGATAAAAGCTTTTCTTCCGGTCTATTTAGTGGACTGCAGCTAGAGATATTAGATGCTAGACCAAGTGTCCTCAAATTTTAGTCATTGACTCAACATCTCCTATCCAGGAAAGAGAAAATATTTCACATCACCACTGAAATATGAATGAGGACTTAGAAAAATCTTCTGATAAAGAACGAGGTAGCCCAGAGTTAACTACTGAATAGCAGAGTTTCTATTCCTTTGTAATTTTTTTTTTGTGCTCATGTCTATTTTCCCATGTCTGTGCACTGTCTTTTGTAGCTATAGACACATTCATTCAAATTTGACAGAATTGATTTTTTTTATTTGTTTGTTTAAGCACTAATCTTGCAATGCTGCCACATTTACCTGCACATCAACAGGAACAAAGACACTGTTACAGTAAATACTTGAAAATATCTATAATGTATTAGAATTTGATTTTTTTTTAAAGCAATTAAACATTGTTAAGAAAAAAAAACAAAAAACAAAAGAAACCCAGGCTTTCCCAAACCATTCTCATGTACTATTAAGTTGGAGAAAAACAACCAAATTAAAGTGTCTATATATTTGGAGACTTTATAACTAAAATGTGCAGATAAACTCTTGTTCCCTTTACTTCCCTTAGATGTGAATTAAATTTTTCATGTTCTCTGTCTGAAAAATGAGTGACATGGGAATGATATTTAATTATGATATTAAAATATTTTTAAGATGTGACTTCCAAGATTGAAAAAAAATCTTCCATATGAAGGACAACAGGAAATTTCAAAATGCAGAAAGTGGCAAAGTCTTTGAGATTTTTTTTTTTTAAATAGAAAAGAGATTTAATAATAATACTTGGGACACACTCCTACATGCACAGGAGTCTAATATAGTTTTAGAAATTGGTAAAAGAAAAAAAAATTTTGGTCTTACCACAGGGACTTGATTAATGATTTTCAACTACATTACTTTTCCTATTTTGAGATCTCTAGTCAGATGGGAAACAGCCCAGAGGAGTGTGGAGTTTGCATGAGAGTGAATTCTGAGACTGCCAAGAAGAGGTACAGTATTACTCACCCAGCACTGTACTCCACATGTCTAGGATTGATAACACTGATACAAAGGTCAGTGAAGGAAACATGCAATAACAGATCAGCTTCCTGAAGGAAAAGGAACACACCTCCTTATTTAATTTCTTTGCAGGCTGGAGAAGCTACATTACCAGAAGACAGCACAGAGGATGTTGCATCTCTTGCTATTCTTCTTACTTCAAAATAACTTCTGTAGCAATGATGTCCTTGATGGAAGAAGCTGAAACATCAACTTGATTAGTTCCAAAAATAATATCCTTTTTCTCCTAAAACAAGGTTGAGAATCATTAGAAGGTACTTTAATAAACACAGAGATTGGTTTTACATATGTAAACATGAAAGTGTTCCAAGGACAGAAGAAATTGAACTTAAGGTCACGTATTACTGTTCATAAAGCTATCTTTCAAAATAAAATACTCTGTGTTTAACTGTGATTAGAACAACATTCTATAAAACTACACTCAATCTATGAAGATATGTTTTATTTTCTTCCGTTTTCTTTATAAGATAATAATGATACTGGTAAAACAAGGGACTGTGACACTGATGAGAAGGCTAAAAAGTTAAGACAGACCTCAGCTGAGATCCCCATAAAACAAAAAAGAAAATACAAATGCATCTTGTGTGGACATTTTTTATTTTTTTTTAAAGAGGAAACAAGAAAGTCTATCAAAACAAACCTAAAAAGAAAACTCTGTCTTGCAAAGACGCAAAGGAATAGCAAAAAAAAAAAAAAAAATTATCATTTATAAGACATTTTTATTTCTGTTTTGTTTCATTTTGACCAACTGCTGAGAGTTACCTGTTCAAGCTTCTGTTCAAACATGCTCCTGATTTAATAAGCCATGTGGATTTGGGGAGGGAAGAGGGAAAGGTCTGTGAGAGAAAGGTAATTTACACCTTTGGTACAGTCTGGATACATCCACATGAAACTTCTCACAGAGAGAAATAATTTAACCTGTTGTTCTGGTTTTGTTTAGTGAGGGGGGGCCTAAGGTGGTAGCTTCTGAAGGAAACTGCTAGAAGTCGCTCCCCTTTGTTCAGTGGACTCGGCCGGGCCTGGGGCGGACCCGCTGATGGCCAAGGCCAAGCCAATCGGTAGCAGAATGTCCCATGATAACGCCTCTGGGATAACGTATTTAAGAAGGCGAAAAACAGAAAAAGAGGAGGAGAGAAGATGTGAAGCCAGCTGAGCGGGGGCAGAGAGGGGGAGGCGCGAGCCTTGTGGGCCTTGCAGGCCTCACCCTCTGGCCTCTCGCCAGGCGGCCGACTGGGCCCAACTCGGGCCTGGCCTGGCTGCAAGAAGTGGAGAGGAGATGAGAAGAGAATAAGATGTAAAAAGGATCCTGAGAGGCGTCTGCCAGCCTGTTGTGAGGAACAGCTGCAGGCGCCGAGGTCAGTGAAGAAGGAGGGGGAGGAGTAATGTGGCTCCTAGCCAAGATTCCCCTGCAGCCTGTGGTGATGACCATGGTGGAGCAGGTTGTCCCCCTGCAGCCCATGGAGGTC
>WHYT01017509.1:332499-351602 GCA_009806455.1 Tetrax tetrax
ATGAATAACACTAAACATATGCAGTACTATGTCACATTTACCACACTGTCTGAATATTTTCTCCACACATAGATGTGCTCTTTTCCTTGGAGAGTTATCCTTGCCCTGCTGGTAACTGAGTGTTTATATTAACAGTAGCTGCATAAGAGAAGGTGTACATATTTGCCTATTACAAACAGGAAACATGAACTCCAAGGATTGCTTTTTATAACTCTAGGGTCTGCCTGTATTATTATACAGTAATTCATGTGTTACAAAATTTTGCTCTGTTGAAATTCATTACAGCTGGCAATACTTACCATTTTGTGAATAAAATTTGCTGACATCAAATCCAACTCCTGTAAAATGACACGCACGTAATAACTACTTTTGTACAAATAGTCATTAGCAGGTAGTTTGATATCATCGTACAGCAAAACCACTGAAATATTCAGCAAATAACAAAACTCCCTCATTTTTTTTTTTTTAATTTTAATTCTAAGACAAGTTCTGTTCTGTAGTGTTCTAGCTACAATCCTTCTATTCATGCTGGGAAAAAAAAAGTAATTCTGTGTATGGACGTACTGGTGAGAGTCCAGCAAAGGCTACTAAGAAGGTGAAGGAATTGAAGAATCCCTTCTATGAGGAAAGGCTAAGGGAGCGGAGAATATTCAGTCTGGAGAAGACAAAGGTCCAGGAGGACCTTAACAATGTATACAAACACTAAAAGCAAGGGTCCAAAGAATAGAGAGCTAGACTCTTCTCAGTGGTACCCAGAGCCAGGACAAGAGACAATGGGCACAATCTGAAACACAGGTGCCATTTGAACATCAGGTAACACTTTTCCACTGTGAGGGGGTGACTGAGCACTGGTACAGGTTGCTCAGACAGGTTATGGCGTCTCCTACCTTGGAAATATTCAAAAGCCATCTGGACATTGTGCTGGTTAACTAGTTAAGGTGGCCCTGCATGAGTAGGGGGGCTGCACACGACAACCGTGAATTCCCTTCCAATCTCAGTCTTTCAGTGGCTCTGTGATTTATCATTTTTTTTTTCCAGTTTTCTGAACTTTCAGATTTTTTTTTTAATAAAGCACTGGGGAAAAAAAAATGGAGCAAATGTTTTTTTTTACACTCAAAAAAGTGTGCAAAGCATTTTGTTATTTCAAATCTGGTAAAATTCTATAATTACTAACCCTAGAACTAGTCTTTCTTTGTCTTCTTTTAAGAATATTAATTTTAGAGCTGATTGGTTGTAGAATTAACAGAAATGAAAGCTGCATTGTTATAAACTGAACAATTATACAACGGTTTAATTTATTCTGTCTCTCTACATCTTAGAGGTGGCACTTCCCAGTAGAGCATAATGGAAGATTTTATAGAATAATATGCTTCAAATTAATCAACAGAATCATAACATCATATGAAATTAGTTATTTTAAGAAATCTAATTACCAACATTAAGCCATCTAATTATTTTTATCATTCTCCTTTAGAAGTATTATTATGCCAGCTGTAGTCAATACAGAGTGTCTATGACATTCGGTTAAAAAAAAAATGTTTAATATTGACTGGATAAGACTATGACATATTAAAACAAACAAACAAACAAAAGCCATAAAATGTGTTTTTTGTTTGAAATGATAATACAATATTCACCCATTGTATAGATGAAGCAATTTTAAAATGGATTCCCCAGTTGTTAGCATTTAAGGGCATCCCAGTAGTAATTATCTTCGGAAATGTTGAGGAGCTTAGAAGAAAGACAAGAATGATTGATGGCCAATGAAGATGATAAATAAATGTGTGGCATTTTGCTGAAGTGTCATTTAATGCTGGACTTAGGTTTATGACTAAACATATTATTTTCCTTTGGAGTAAAAAAAAAGGAGCTGAAGATTTTCCCATTATTATATTTAGGCAACTCTGAAACCAAATGCAAGTGTCATCACTAAATAATGCTTGCCTCCCTGGAATGGAGAAACCAGATATTTCTTGATATGATCATTAACAACTCAGTTCACTGTGGATCATTGATAATTGCACACTGAGTGTAAGGAAATAAGTGGTACGTAATTAGCTTTTTCAAATAAAACTAATTAGAAGAAAAATAACAACAAAGTAATATGTATAAGAATGTGGTAATTAAAAAGAGGAAGATAAATAATCATACAATAGTAATCAAATGATGTGGTAAATGATAGATGCTGCATGTTAATGTCTCATAATTCCATGTTTTATTTTGTTTTCCTTTGTTTTTAAGATTCATTTTTTTTTTACATATTGGCTCTGAATTAACCCCTTGGCAAAAAGAAATTTCCTACCAAGTGCATATGGATGAGTGTTGCAATTTTTTCTTTTATTTTTCATCCAACAAAGGCAATTAGCTCAGTCCTTAGGGGTCTTTTTATGTGCATTTTAATTCTAATATTTTTAGACTTCTAAGAGGAGTGGAAAATAGTATCTGGAAAATATGCAGCAATTCATAGATAACCATCAACAATACAAAAATAACAATCAACAGTCTCAAGTGTGGCTTCTGAGGTGCATAAATGCTTGAAAATAATGGGGCAATCAGTGCTTATCTTTCTCACACAGTTCGCACAAGTGTGTATCTCACACTCAGAGAATTCAGAACAATTTTACAGTTATCCTGAAAATGTTGTCAAGTTGTTCTAATTAAGTGAAATTGCATGTTTGAGAAAAACACGTATTTTGTATTGTATATAGTATAAAGATATTGAGGATGTTTTGTATTATTATTCCCTTTTAAGGCATCTGCAACATCAAACATTGCATCCAGGGTAGCCATTCAGAAAGTCCCTGGAAGCCCAGGTTCATGGATACTCAGCAGGCAGAGATGTTTTTCCCTCCTCTTTCTAGAAGAGGGGCTACTATGCAGTAAAATTAACATTAAAGAGTCATGGAGAGGGTAAGAAAGAGTAACAAAGAGGGAACCTACTGAAAAACAGGGTGCCCTGAGAGGGGAAACTCCTGGATAAAGGACAGCCTGACAACTTCTCTTCACATGAACTGCAGATCGGGCTCCGTATCTTTTTTATTTCTTCCCAGCATCCTCTGCATTTACAATCTTTTCTTCAGTGAATTCTAATTTTACAAGAAATAGTTCTTTCCCTTGGCTATGCTGCAGAGCATGATTTCTTCTTTTGAAACATCCTACAGCTCAGGATTGATGCAACTCTCTGAAACATTAAACTATTCATAGAGAATATAGGCTGAGGAGTGTCAAGGTCATTTTTTTTCATCCATTCATTCCACTGCCTAAGATTGTTCTTTGAAAACAAAAATTTAATGTAAATAGGGGCTGAAAACTGATACAATTTTTACATTTAACTCATAAAACTCAGTGATTAATAAAGCTTTACTTGTACACATCTAAACAAATTAATTTTTCAAAAGACCTAAAGGAATTCTGGTGCCTCCTTATATATGAATCTGAGTGCAATAAATCTTACTTACATGCCATTTACGATACTGCTGAACGTTTACATAATATCCTACCTAGGGAACATCAGAGCACTTAAGTACTCTTAAGTGAAGTTATGCCAGTTGGTCTGAGGGGTCTCCAAAGAGTCTGATTTATATGCAGATATGAATTGTTCTTTCAGATTCAGATTTGGAATATTGGGATTATTTAAAACCTTTTTTTTTCTCAACAAATGTTTATAGAAAACAAGAAAGTATTTTCTCTAAAAGTATTTCCCCTCCCCTCCTCTTCCCTTCCTGCACCTTCCCGCACCTTCCCTTCCCACACCTTCCCGCACCTTCCCTTCCCGCACCTTCTCCTTCTCCTTCCCCTTCCCCTTCCCCTTCCCTTTCCTCTTCACCAAATATAAAATCCTCCCAAGCTCTGGGAATTAAAACATGAGGTTTTATTACTGTTAAGAAAGTACATGAAGTCAACCTACTTTCACTACGTGTGAGTTCACAGAATCACAGATTGGTCAAGGTTAGAAGGGACCCCTAGAGGTCATCTGGTCCAATCCTTCTGCTCAAGCAAGGGCAACTTCGGCCAGTTGGCCAGCACCATGTCCAGATGTCTTTTGAGTATCTCCAAGGATGGAGACTACACATCCCCTCTGGTCAATCTGTTCCAATGCTCAGTCACCCTCACATCAGAAAGAAGTGTTTCCTGATGTTCAGAGGGAATGTCCTGTGTTTCAGCTTTTGCCCATTTTCTTTGGTCCCGTCACTGGGCACCACTGGAAAGAACCTGGCTCCATCTGCTTCATACAACTTTTTTAAGCTCAGTGGATTACATGCTTTTTCAATAAAAGAAGGCTGATCAGAGACAGTAAGGAATGTATTTCATGTGCATTCTGATATTAATAATCCAACCAAGATGAGGAAAAAAAGCAAGTTTGCAAGTTTAATTTTTTTTAGAAAAATTAAAGCTCTTGACTTTTATGATTTTGATTAAAGAAGCAGAAAGCATTCAGATTGATAATACTGGGGGGGGGGGGAAATTGCACTAACCTTTTGTCACGTTCCAGTTTCGGACGAGAGGAAGGCCCCCTTGCGTTCCAGCCGACCTCAGACGAGTCTGGGAGGCTCGGGGCGGCTGGGCCCACCTCTCACACACCGGAGCGTGGTTCTGTTCATATTCTCGGGAAACAGAATTAAGACTCAAAATGGAGTCAAGTGCCAGGTGACTTTATTAACCCGACAATAAGTTTGCAAATGGAAGAGAAAGGAGGGAAAGAAAAGGAAAGAGAGAAAAGAGTTCCGGTTATAATAGCTACCACCACGGAGTTGCAGCGTCCCGACAGTCCAGTTGGCTCGAGGAGGGAACGATCCGTCCGGCGTTGGTCCTTTTGACGTCGGTTCCGTGGTTGAGTAAGGTGCAGTCGTGTAGTGAAGAGAAGAAGTGAGTGCAGAAAGTGTGTGTGTAGAAAGTGTGTGTGTGGTGAAGAAGAAGTGAGTGTCCCATTAAGAAAATGTTCTCCTTTTATGTTGGTTGTTTTCTTTGTATTCCAAAAGCTGTTTTTTTTCCTAGCCGCATCCCCCACCTGGCGGTGATATGCATGCCCATTACTGGGCGATATGCACGCCCATGACCGGGTGATACACACCTCTGGGCGATGCATGCCGGGGGGGCTATGGCTAGACGTCTCGTAACCAGTTCTGCATTCAGGTTCTGTGAGATAACGGGAAGCCATTGTCCAGGTGGTGGTTTGATGTTTCGACAATGTTGAGACAAACATTCAACACAGTCTCTCACACCTTTTCCATGAATATGTCGTTAAAATTAAAACATGGCAAAACAGGACTTTCAGATGATCAGATAATAATTGAAATTTCATTTTAACTTGCCTAATAATATAACCCTGGTATTTATTAGTGAAATGAAATGTTATAAATAGTATTTTTAATAACTGAACTGTTGAGTCTTTACTTTTAATGTCTCAGTTTGGTAGTTCTTAGCAGACATAAATTTTATTACTTTTCCATTCTAGAATTAATTCATTAAATACCATATTTCTTGACCTGGAGAGATGCCATAAAGATTGTTTATTTACCCAAGCTTTCAGTGGAGGCAGGCTGTGTAGGAATGACTTCCACATAGACATTTGTGTACGTCTCACACATTTCCTTAAAATGAAGAAATGTATATATACATAAAATACAACACTTTAAAATATAACTTTTCATATAAATAAAATGTAAAGTGTAGAACAAATATTCAGTCCTTTTTATGAGTCATTATACCATTTGGTCAGTTGCGGTCAATTGTCTCAGCTGTGTCCCATCCCAACTTCCTCTGTACTCCCAGCCTACTCACTGGTGTGAGAAGCAGAAAAGGCCTTGACTCTGTGCAAGCACTGCTCAGCAACAACTAACCCTGTATCATCAACACCGTTTTCAGCACAAATCCAAAACATAGCCTCATACTAGGTACTACGAAGAAAATTAACTTTATCCCAGCCAAATCCAGCACAAAATTACTGTCTCATATTTTGCTATTGTTATTTCCAATACATTGCCTAGTAAGGTGTTAATGAAAGACTGTTGTGCTCATTTATTGACCAATGTTAGAAAATTAGGATTTAGATTCCTTGTTCTCATAGTTCTTTCTAATAAGGACCAGTCAAAAGCTAAACCTAAAGTATTTTTATCTGAAGATATAGAGTTTTCTAGTAGGATTTACGCTTTCAGTTCTTTATGAATTTTATTTTGTAAATTTCACAGAGACTTAGACAACATTTACCTGAAAGATTTGCTTATCCACATCATACAATTTACCTCTTCCAACAGTAGCTCTAAAATATATATATTGTATGCAAGTTGTAGATAATGTTTCAAAATTTTAAACCTGATGGACCAGGTCCAACTGAAACTGAAGAACCTTCAAGTGCCAACAACAGAAATTTGACACTAAAGAAGAGTGAAGACTTTTTTTTGTTTGTTTTAATTCCTTAGTAAACAGGATGCTTTTCTTAAGGAAAGACATGCTAAGTCTATGGTGAGAATCATCTCTCTGAAAAATATAGACTTCACAACTCAAAGGAATATAACTGTGGCAGGATATGTCTAACTTAAAGGATTATAAAAAATGAAATTTAATTTCTAATCCACATTTAAATAAAAAAACCCCAGACTTCCAAAATGTAATTTCTTTGTCTGCTCACCTGATCTGAGAGGGTAATATAATTTAATGTCGGATTTCTCATCCTAGGTTGCTCTGGTTTTGTATTTGCCAATGCATAGTATTGTTATTCCTCAGCTATTTGCCCCTAGTCAAATCAAGATGGTTTCAAGTTCTCTAGATTTTAGGCATCTGTTTCTTAAAGAATGGACTCTATTATACTGAGGATGCTTTGCAAGCTTATTCGCTGTGAAAATTGAACACAGTTTTTTTTTTTTAAAAAGACAATTTCTGGACATAGACTAATTAATTACCCTTACCTCTAGCTACTTTTCTAGCTGTTGTGTTAATTCCTTTGCAGTGACTGAAGCTTGCAGAACATAGCTAATCTACATGGTGACTGAATGTTTGGCCAAAGAAGTTCATTACTCTGTTGAGTAACACCACAGTGAAAATAGTCTTGTCATTGTAAGTCTAGATTAATTTTTTTTTTTTTTTTTAAATTTCTGCACTGGGTTTACATGGCAAGGTTTAAATAGATGGGGCATCTACCACCTCTCTGGGCAATCTGTTTCAGTGTTCCACCATCCTTATGTCCAGTTTAAATCTACCTCCCTCTATTTTAAAATCATTACCCCTTGTCCTATTATAACAGGGCCTGCTAGGAGTTTCTTCTCATCTTTCTTATAAGCCCCCTTTAGGTACTGGAAGACAGCTATAAGGTTTCCCTGGAGCCTTCTCTTCTCCAGGCTGAACAACCCCAGCTCTCTCAGTCTGAACCTGAAAGTCAGAAACTATATTTATTAGGAAATAGAACAGAGATAAAAAAAATATCCCTAGGGTTGAGAGGTCTCTAACTCCAGCCTATATTGCAATATTTAGTATTTGAATTTATTTTCATGGTTTACACAAAGTATTATTTAGTTAGGAAACTTAGAACACTAGCTCTTTGTGTATCTAGTGAGATCAAACTCAGCACACTGACAAGATGAGATGAGAATACCATCAAAATCTGTAGTGAGAAAAAGCTACCCTAGATAATTAAAAAGATTAAATTAAGGGCTGAATTTTTTTTAAAAGTCTTTACACAGCCCCAGCTGAACAAACTTGGTATTATGAAAAACTAGAAGACTGTCCTTATACAGAAGAGTGAATTGGTGATTCTAAACTAGATGTGAGCTTCCTAGGCCCTCAGTAAGCACCTTGCTGACAATTTGCATTCAAAAATACCATGGCCAAATGAACAATTTTTTTTTTTTTCCACATGAATCCCCAGTTGCTGGCCTAATCTCTAAGCATTGTCAGATGCAGATGTAAATCAGACAGTCTTGTTGGCATAGGAAAAATGACTCTATATTTCTTGGCCACTAGGTCAGTGCAGGTTTTAAATTGCTTTGCACAAAGTTTTAACAGATATCTAATCTAGCTGTCACTGATAAGCAAGCGTGACTTTTCATTTTCCAAAGTATGAATGCATGTATGTATCTGAATGTATGAAAGAGGGAGCAGTGAAGTCATCCTGCCTGAACCTTTTTGTAACACACGTAAGTCTTTCATAAATAAAATCTATCCAGGCCATGTATTAAAAAACAATCACAAATACCTGTTAATTAAAAAAAAAAAAGTACTCTGAAATCATTACTTTTAGAATAACATTAGACACTTTCAATGTATTTTAGGCGTTAGTAAAAATGGTGGGATTGCATTAATTAAAATGGATTATTTGAATCACTGTTAAAATTGAATTAACAATTTGAGCTGTTCATCAGAACTGTCAAATAAAAACTAGTGAATGACACATGGATTCAGAAGAAGACAGTAGTACATGAACTGAAAGAAAATAGAAAAATGAATGTAAAACTGCATAATCGATATTTCAGGGAATTTATAGTTATAAGGGGTTTTTTCTTTCTTAGGTCTTACTTTCCCAAAACTCACTTTAATTGAGAATTATTGTTTTATATATACTCCCTGATAACTGATAAGTAATGTAGTACTAGATTCCCAAAGGTCTGTGATAGGCAGCGATTCAACTTTTTACAGTTCCTTTTAAAATTCATCAATTATTCATTTTTATCAGTAATTAATAGATGTCACAACATATTTTTTTTGTCTCTGATTTATTAATTGAAATACTAAACAGGACCAGTTTAAATGCCTTTCAGAAATTAAATATAGCATTCCAACTTATTTAATTTTTATAAAGTAAATTTATAGTCTCATCAAAAGAAAACATGTTATCTTGACATATGTACTTGCCATAAATATCTATTAAGTTCCTGGAATAACTGGCATTATTTATATTAATTTGAATAATACTTCATTCCATGCCATATGAGTTGTTTGCTATTTTGCCTGAGATTTTGCATGACCAAGAATATTGTGATTACAGAGACTGTCCTATTTACTCTTAAATATTTGCAAAATACTCACTCTACATCATGTTTACATCCTAAGAGAAACAGAAAATAAGCATTAATGCGCTATACATCTTGCAGAATAAAACCTCTTTTTTGAGAAGGCTTAAAATATTCTGATATTAAAATAGATATGCCTAAAATTTATATTTAGAATCTGTGTGAGTTTTGCTTTTTTTTTTTTTAATACATCAGTCATCTTTCCCCGAATGTCAGAAATCAGTACTGTCTGAAAATGAATAATTTTTCTGTTAAACTTGATAAGTCTACTATTTCTATCTGTAAATGGAACCTTTTGTTCTTAAATATTTAATATGGACTTATTTTCTTTACTTCTACTTGTTTTACACCTCAGTTTACATCTTCCTCATTTATCTAGTTTTTCATTGGAAAGTCTGCTTTATATTTCTTCTCTCATCTGTTTCTTTGCTATGCAGTGATATGCCCTTACTCACTCTGTAATCTAGGGTACGTTTTAAAGTCAGTATGTCTTTTCCTTGATTATGGACTTTGGACATCGTTCATTACATCATTCATTCATTATCGCATTCAGTATATGTATATAAGCACAGCAATAAATTTATGATCAGTTAAGCCTAAGCTAAAACTCCTTCCTAGTTCTATGATCAATTCCTCCTTATCTGTCAAAGTTATGTATGGTATAACTTTATCCTATGACAGATGAAAAAAAAATGTTCATGTTAGAAAAGAGCCATGTATAATACAAAATTCTCAAGATAATTTAATTCTGTGAGCATAAGAAATCCAAAGTGTGTCATTCAAATCACAGTCACTCTGTTCTTAAATGTGATTAATTGGGCTTTAGAAGGTATATATTTTCTCAGGTGTTCTTTATCTAGTAAGACTGATCCACACTAAAACAAAGATATTTTCATGTTACCATGATCACAACCAGTGATACTTCCATTCTTTTCTCCACACGGTGTAACTTTTTCTCCCTTTTTCCTTTTTCAGTCCTGTCCAAAGTTTCCAAACCAATTTTCCACAATTCTAGTTGTTCAGCCTTAAAATATTCCTCAATCTGTCTTGTTTCCAAAATCTCCCACTTACTGGCATCCTTTGCTTGTGGGACAGAAATAATTTTAGAGCTCTGTTCTCTGATCTCACTGAAATAATCTGTGATCTTTGAACTGTCCTATTATCCAGTACCCTTATTTCTGAAACAAAAAGTCCATTCTTCTGCAGCAGGATTATCACTTCATTCTTCCCCACTGACTAAGAATTCTATTCAGTTAATCCTTTGTAGAACATTGTTGCTATTATTTTTAATGAAGAAATCTTCCTATAGGTTTAATTGATCTTTTCCCACCTTAGGTACTTAAAGATCTCTTCTGGAAAAATAGTACTTATGACTAGAATGTATCTGTAGCTGAATAACCACCTACATGTATACTTCATAGTTCTTTCTATTCCGTTGAACCAGCTGTATTTTTAGACTTCTCACTTGGATTTCCACAATGAGAATGCGGTAAGCAGTTCTTGTTCTGTGAAATTACTCTTATACGCGTTCCTTTTGTGAGCTAGTCTGCACATACTTACCTACCACCCATTACTTAGAAGTTTATCCAACACTTTTGAACGGGTGGGAGTCTTCTCTCTCTTTTCATTTCCTTTTCACCTCAAGGAGGCAAGTACCTTCTTTTTGGGCCTAGGAATCCTAAGTTTGACTGTCCAACAATGCTATTACATTTCTAAGTCTATGCAGCTCCCGTGCTCTAAGAATACACATTTCAAGCAAGCAAGTATGCTTTCTAAATAAGCTGTCACTTGAGGGGATTGAATCCATGCAGTGCTACAGTCCTATAAATATAGTACTGCTATCGCTAGCAACAGGCCACAGACTCAGTACTAACAGCATAGGAATCAGAGTGACAGACTTCTCTATCTGAACTTGTCTTGGCATACTTAGAGGTCTATTTTAGCTTGTTTAGCTATAACAGCAATGGTCAAATGACCAGGTGCCTATTACATAATTTTAGTGTTGCTTCGTTTTGTGCAATTATAAGGTATAATTCCTCTCATTAATACATTTTAAATAGATAGTGAGGAGTTATTTTGTGTACAATGAACTATCTATAACTCTAGAATAGTAACACACTATAAAGGAGTATAGGCTTGGGGTGACAGTTGAAGTTTATGTCATCATTTCTTCAACTACACTGAAAAAACCCATAAATGATTGACTACTACAACACATTGTTGTAGTTTAGCCCTGCTCAAGATCAAACTACAGTCTCTTGCTCACTTCCCCCACCCTCCGAGGGAATAGGGAGAGATAACATCAGAAAAAAAAGGCTCGAGGTTTGAGATAAGGACAGGGAGAGATCCTTAAAGTTACCATTACAGGCAAAACAGACTCAACTTGGGGAAAACTATTCATTTACTATTAAAACAAAAGCAGGATAATGCAGAAGAGAACTAAAAACCTTGCCACCACCCCTCCCTCTTCCTGGGCTTAAATTTAATGTCAATTATCTCTACCTCTTTCCCCCTTCCAAGTGGCACAGGGGGAAAAAGGGAATGGGAGTTATGGTCAGTTCATCTCTCGTCACTTTATGCTGTTCCTTCCTCCTTGTGGGAAGAACACCTCACATTCCTCCCCTGCTCCATCATGAGGTCACTCTTACAGGCTACAGTCCTTCATGCATTAACTAACCGCATTACTCCTCCCCCTTCTTCTTCACTGACCTTGGTGTCTGCAGCCGTTCCTCTCACAAAAAGAAATTTTTCAGAACAGGCTGGCAGAGGTCTCTCAGGATCTTTTTACATCTCATTCACATCTCATCTCCTCTCTACTTCTTGCAGCCAGGCCAGACCGAGTTGGGCCCAGTTGGCTGCCCAGCGGGAGGCCAGAGGGTGAGGCCTGCAGGGTCCTCAAGGCTTGCGCCTCCCCCTCTCTCCCCCCCGCTCGGCTGCTTCACATCTTATCAACCTTTTTTTTTTTCTGTTTTCCCCTTCTTAAATACATTATCGCAGAGCCATTATCACAAAATATTCTGCTACCAATTGTCTCGGCCTTGGCCAGCGGCAGCTCCGCCCTAGGCCCGGCCGAGTCCACTGAACAAAGGGGAGCAACTTCTAGCAGTTTCCTACAGAAGCTACCACCTTAGGCCCCCCTCACTAAACAAAACCAGAATAATATATTTTCCTTATTTTGAACAGTACAAATTGGCTTATTCAGCGAATACCGTACAGTATGGTACGTTTTACAATTAATTTAATGCTTCAAGTGGTTCACATTAATCTGTACTCATTTCATTTTAAGTCAGTACAAAGCTAAACTACATTTCAATATTGTAGAGCATTGCCTCAGAAATGTTATGGTTCTTATCTGATATCCTATTCTCTTTGAGCAGAAGGCTTACTGCTCAAGCACCTAGTGCTGGTACACACTGCATACAGACTGCAAAAGAGCAAACATGGAAAGCAGTCCTGTAGCATTATTATCTTGAAGGCTTATGAAACAAAATTTCAATTTCCATACTTTATAAAAAGCGGGGGAGTGGGAGAGAGAAAGAGATGTCAGTCTCGTGTTGAAATTATTTGAAACGTGTTGTGTCAAATGGGAGAAGCATAATTATTTCATTATGTGTTGAACTGTTGCCAAATATTTTTTTTTACTTGAGTGATTTGAAAAGTTTTAGCAAAATAATGAAAAAAAAAAAGCCCAAACCCAAACATCTCTAGAAGCTACACGTTCAGTTGAAAAAGTACTTTAGTGGCTCTAAATTAGATTACCGTTTTCTGTGTATATGGTTTTCAGTTGAGTACACCTTTCTTATGTTGCAAATTGTGCTATTAAATACACTACTGAAGTAGAAAAGAAAATAGGAGTTTCATGCAATCAAAAAAGGTAGAAAACACGTTCTACAACACACCTTTTGTTCCCTCCACAACACAACTGCAAAAATACCTAAGACAGCACAGGAAAAAAAAGCAGAAAAGCTGTTAATGTAGTCCATGAATCTTTGCCACAATGAAAATATTTATTTCTCTCATAAACAATTGTTAGCCTTTTTCACAGTAGACTACTATTTTATGGAGGCAATTACAGACCCCTAGGGAATTACTTGGACTGAAAAAAAAATATTCACACAAAACCCCTAAAATATATATAAGTAACAAAAATTATTGGTCAAAATTTAAGGTGTCATTGCTGTATGTTATTTAGAGAGTCATTCAGTTCTGAGTTTACAAAGATTTTTTTTTAGTGAAATTGATTGCTCACTACATTAAGAGAATGGCTTTTGATTTCCTGAAGAGGGAATTCAGGAAAGGGCTTTTATGCTAAATACTTGTTTATTTTCAAACTAAATAGCTCTGATATGCAAATGTAATTCCAAAAAGTGCAAAACAGCTACCTGCACCACAGTCCAGCATAGTTATTAGTGGAATTGGAAAAAACATACCACAACAAGATTTAGATAAGTCACATCACATGACAAGATTATATTTGTTTATTAAAATCTTAAAGTGGTTTTTTTTTGCAATTTAAATTACCTTAACTGGAATGTTAAAATTACTTGAACTTAGTTCCTCTTTGACATAACAATGAATAAAGATTCATCTATGCTAGATGCTTTATGTTGTCATTTTAGCTTCTAGTTCAAAAGGAAAAAGGCTAGAAATACTTTTTCTGAAAATGTTTTAAATAGGAACAGCCAATCTATTTCTAGACATCAGCATGTCAATTGTATTTTCTTATTCATTCTAACTCAGGACATCATAGAGACAGGTTCAGGGAACTGCCTGTTTGAATATCCTCTAACACTCTGCAACTTCTGCATGTCTCCTCAGTGATGATGAAGTCTATATTGTACAAAGTGATAAAGTTTTCTTCCCAACAGAACTAAACAGAGGTTTAACTTTGACAGAAAAATATGGTTACATCTAATGTGAATATACGACAATAAAATAGTTATATTTTGTGGAAGTTAAATTTCCTATTAGTTGGTTTATGTTTAGCTTCTTTAGGCATGGCTTCAGATAGAAATGAACCGCCTGACAGTAAAAAGGTGTAACAATAAGCTGTTGTTTGGTTTTTTTTATTTATCACTGAATTTAATGATGTATCTTTTATGAATTTGCATTGTTTATTGCATTGTAATAGGAATTCCAGGAATATTCCAGACATATTCTGTAGGAGACATTTTTTACAATGAGAGTGGTGAAGCACTAGAACAGGTTGCCCAGAGAGGTGGCGAATGCCCCATCCCTGGAGATGTTCAAGGTCAGGCTGAACGGGGCTCTGAGCAACCTGATCTGGTTGGAGATGTCCCTGCTTACTGCAGGGGAGTTGGACTAGATGACCTCTAAAGGGCCCTTCCAACCCAAATCATTCTATGATTCTATGCTGCTACATATCTAGGAATATATTTAGAACAAAATTCTGATCAGTGTAAGATTGGAACTTCAATATTAAAAGGAAAACAAACTTTTGGTTGAGTTTCAGAAAAAAAAAAACCAAACTTTTGTAAGAAAAACTTTTGGAAAATAAACATCTATTTTGAATCTTACTGCTACTGCTCTTAATTAAATTTGAACTATAGGCATCTGACTCAGCTATCATCTTTAGTATATTCATATACTGACAGAGGGTATCTCTCTAGCTTAGAAGCATAGAAGCTAGCTAGATTGGAAGTGTTTATCAAAACTTCACTCAAATAGGAATGGAAAAAGAAAACTGTTGCTTTTTAGTGTTTTGATTCTTTGAGGCTCTTAGTTTAGATTCTTAGGCTGCTTTTAGGCTCTTAGGCTGTTGCTACCAAGAGCATCAATTCCAATAATGTACTGGCTAATAACACAAAACACAATGCAAATATACAGAGAACTCCATGTAAAAATAACACTTATTTTAAATTTACAAAATCCAAGAAAACCCCAGGAGAAAACCATTTCAGTAGGAATTGAAATGTTGAAGTGTTTGTAGGCTAAGACAAGCCTTCCATTGCCTGTAATGACAATAATCAACATAAAACACTTGAGATACATGTTACTGGATTAATTTTTTTTTTTTTTTTACTTTGACACTAATTCTTAATAAACTGCCATTCTGTCCTCAATGCTAAAATAGCTCCTCTGGTTCAAGTTATGCTGCAATTAAGTATGTCTCAGGTTGTATTCTTCTATGCCTGCACAGTTCTCTGGTCTACACATAACAGCACTCTTCTGTGTACAGATTTTTTTAATTCCTCAGTGGAAGACAGAATAATATACTATACATTAATCCACTTGTCTAGTAAATATGGGCCAACCTGAAGGCAAATTATATCAGGGATAGTGAGAAGGATGATAGTTACCATTTTCTCCCATTCTTCTTTGCTTTTTTTCAGTTGCTTTCCTTTTTCTTCCCTCCATCCTCCCCTCCTCAGAGCAATTGTGGACAATTGGAATAAGATTGGAGAACAGTCACTTCTCTGAAGTACTGAAAGGATGAGGTTCATTTCACATAACTGAAGTCATCTAAAAGCTAGCATTCTAGTGTAAGTTAGTTATTCTGTCCTTCCCTGCAATCAATGAAGAAATGTTGGCATCTCTGAGGGCGAATCATGGCACCTTTCCAGATGCTTATGTTCATACCAGATGAATTACTTTTCTTTCAAAAGTACTTATTTTTAGACCATGTAAGCCCTAGCCAAGCAAAGAACTTCAGCACTTTCAGAATTACAAGCATTTGAATAATTTCAGTATTTTTAGTGATTTTATTTGTATACTTTTGTGCTTTGGTTGGTTAAAAGTTATAGAGATTAGGTAATCTGCTTAGTTTGACTGTTCAAGACAAGTTTGTTATAGATGTTATGTTCAATTTCAATTTCATAATGAGTTAGAATAATCAGCCTCATTTTGTTTCAACAAAAAATCATATGAAACAACAGAAGATACATCCATTGAGAAATAAGTAGGCACTGCAAACACAGAATTTACTTTAGTTTTGAGGATAATGTGTACGTTCTAAAATTTTGCTTTACATTTTCAGTAATATTGACAGAATATGGTTATATTTCTAAGGACTCACCTGTCTTTTTACAAATGCCTACTAATAAAATTAGTCAACAATTTATGAAATGTTTGACCATAGAAATTCAGTAAATTAAAAAAACATAATAATAATGTAATAGGGTTTTTTTTGGCATATTCAACATGAATGCTTTAAAGATAAAATAGATAAGAGAATCCAGAGTTAGTGTTGAAATATCTTATTAACTTGGGTGCTGATAAACTGTTTAGAGTATTATAATGTGACATAGCATTAATATGCATAAAATGAACACGTCTTTACCTAGAATAGACTTCCTAAGAAATAAGTTAGACCAATTATTGATTTGTAAGTGTCTTCCTTAGGCCAGGGCTTTGATTATGCTTTTTTAATTTCATGAGATTCCTGTCAGTCTATGCCTCCAGCTTGTCTAGGTACCTTGTCTGTCCCTCCCAGTGCGGAGTAATCTGCAGATTTTATGATCAAATATTCCATTGCTTCTTCCAAGTAATTGGTAAAAACCTTAAGCAGGATAGGTCCCTGGATGGACACCTGCAGTGCTGCTGCTGTCACAAGCACTCAAGTATAGTGCAACTTGTTAATCACTACACTCTGGACCTGAGCATCCAACCAGGACTTTTTAGCCATGTTTGTTCAGACCATCCAGACAGTAACATCATTCCATATTGTAGAAGACAATGTCAAAAACTTTCCTAAAGTTGAGGTAAATGACCTCTACTCCTTTCCCATCACTCAAAAAAATAGTTATTTTATCAAAGAAGGCAGCAGTTAAGTTCAACAAAAATTATTTACCTTTGGTAAATGCTGACTGTTCCTGATCACCCTCTTTTTCATGCATTAGTGGTGTATCTACTACCACTCATCTAAAAAGCCTGGGATTTAACTGAAGGAGATTAGTGCAGCTTCACGAAGGACTGTGGCCCGTGTGAGGGACCCCACGATGGAGCAGGGGAAGAATGCAAGGAGTTCTTCCCCCGACAATGAAGCAATGACATGAAACAACGTGTGATGAACTGACCGCGACCCCCATTCTCTCTTCCCCCCTGTGCTGCTTGGAGTGGGGAAGGAAGTAGAGATAATGTTAAGCTGGGGAAGAGGGAAGGGTGGGGGGAGGTTATCTTGTTCTCTGTCTCAGTCTCCTGCTAGTTTTAGCAATAAATGAATAGTTTTCCCCAAGTCGAGTCTGTTTTGCTGGTGATGGTAACTTTAAGGATTTCTCCCTGTCCTTATCTCAAACGTTGAGCCATTTTTTTCTTATATTATCTCCCCCTATTCTCTCGGAGGGTGGGGGGGATTGAGAGAGAGACTGCGTAGTCTGGTCCCAATCAAGGCTGAACTACGACATATATACTCATCAAATTTTAATCCAATTTGGAAAAACTCCACATTTTTCCAAGGAAGGAAAATTCTGATTTTCACTTAACTTGGTTGAAGTGGATGGAGCATGTTTATAAATATGTGTGCAACTGTTGCTTTGTTATTAAGAACATAAATCTGTCATTATCATAAATTTGTTGAAGACAAATTTTGTGTGCACTTTGTGTACACAGCAAGAAAAAAAACAGGTGAAATGAAGTACAATTATTTGCTGTGTATCCTCTGCAATAGTAAGACTTTACCCAGGATAGATGAATAAAATCATACACATTTAAGAATAGGATTTGGAGAAGTGAGTGATCCTAAAATGCTTTACAAAATTTTATTGATTTCTTAAATGACTTAAATATCACCCTGAGTATTTGAAAAGGCCACTGGTAAAAGCCATAATCGTGAAGCTCGTAACCTTAGAAACTTTTGTTTTCATATTTTTATTAAAAATTATGAAACCAAATATCATGTAAATGGGGAAAAAACAAACAAAAAGCCAAACACCCCTCCACCCCGAGTTTCATTTGCAAGAATGACAGATAGATGTTAGCAAGTAAGGATTCATGCAGATTTAATTCCTGTAAAATATTATATCCCTTTCTTTGTTGGAGAGTATGTCTTACCCTTCTATCCAACTAGAACACTATTTGATACAGGTACTTAGAAAATACAAAAGCTCAAAGAATACTAGTTTCTCCACTACTTGAAATTTAAATATAGATAGGTACTATCCTGTGTGTAGGTGTCAAGGTGTTGGTAGTGGAAGGATGCGAGATGGCTTCTGTGAGAAGACACCGGGGACTGTCCTGTGCCAGACACATCCGGTTCCAGCTGACTCCAAAAGGGACCCACTGCAGGGCACAGCTGAGCCCATCAGCCACTATGGTGGCACCTCTGTGATAACGTATTTAAGAAAGGGTAAAAAACATTGGGCAGCAGTTGTGTGAGAGTAGTGAGAAAATGTGAGAAACAGTCCTGTAGACACCAGTGTGAGGGAAGGAGGGGGAGGAGGTGCTCCAAGCATGGATCAGTGATTCCCCTGCAGCCTGTGGAGAAGACCATCATGAAGCATGTGGCACTCCCTGTAGCCTGTGGAGGACCACAGTGGGGCAGATATCCACACTGCAGCATGTGGAGGTCCCCACATCACAGCAGGTAGATATGACCTGAAAGAAGCTGTAGACTATGGAGAGCTCATGCCAGAGCAGGGTCCTGGCAGGAAATGTGGTCCACGGGTAGCCCATACTGGAGCAGTCTATTCCTGAAGGACTGTACCCCATGAAAAGGACGCACACTAGAGTAGTTCTTGAAGAACTACAGCCTGCTGGAAGGATCCACGTTGAAGCAGCTTGTGAAGGGACCCCGTCCTGGAGTCAAGGAAGCGTGTGAGGATGTAGAAGCAGCAGAGTCAAAGTGTTGTGGACTACTGTAACCCCCATTTCCTGTCATCTCTGAGTGGCTTAGGCCCCCTACTCACTGGCAAGGCTAGCTTGAAGTTTACTAGTGAACACACGGCCATACCCCATGCATACCGGGTTTGGGGAACTTACTAATAAATCTAGATAAGTCTTTTTGTTTGGTATTGGTAACATGTACAAATGCAGCACTCCTGCAATTTAAGGCACAAACAATAACAGTTTGTCTTACTCAGTGACTCATTAATAACTTACTTACAGCTGTCATCTGTGAGACTTTTAAAAACAACCTGCATCATA
>WHYT01017509.1:358101-389444 GCA_009806455.1 Tetrax tetrax
ATTTTTTTTTTTTTTTTTTTTTTTTTTTTTTTTTTTTATCTTCCCTCTCTGGAGTCTCAATAAAGCTGAACATCTCAACTGGTGCATGATAAGTTTGATTTTTGACTCTGTAGAGTGTACACAGAAGTGAAAAGATACATATAGAAATTAAGACAGAATTTTGGTCAATGGTTCTGAGAATAACTAATTTTTTACTGCAAAAGGAATAGAAATATACCATTCATTACTTCCATGCTACTCTTAAGAAATTTCAGCAGCATTTGTGGTTTCATATTATTGTCAAAATCAATAAATCAAATATATTTCCTTTACAGATTTTCCTTTACAGGAAAACTGAATGTGAATGAGTTTTGATTCAGACTTCAGGCTTTATGTGCACAATTAATTATTTTCTTTAAAATTAATTAATTCTCCAGGAAAGTTGCTTAACAAGATTCGTTTCCCTTGGCTGATTTGCCTGTTGAGCTTTAATCTCTGTACCAGTTTATATGTCATGAACAAATTATATAGTCATTTGATAAGTAGACCAAACATTGATGAAAAGGCAGATGCTAGATATTCCATAGTTTTTAAATACACTACTTTCTTGTGTTTCAGTACTAATTTTCAAATTTACCTGCATGTATTACTTTGAGACCAATTACAAAGTTGTAAATGTGAGAAAGTTATTTGTGATGAATAAAATATAAGAAATTTATACTCATAAGAATTAGTAGTGAAACAGAGAATAAGTACACTGCTTTGGAATAAAATTAGGCAAGCGCTTTGATTATTTGCCACCTTACAGCTACTAGGAAAAAAAAAAATCTCCACATATAGTAAAATTTAGCAGACATTTATATTTAAAAAAAATCAGCAGTGCAATTTCAGTCCAGTGGCTTCAGTGACAGCTGTGAAGCTCGGATAAAAGCCATAATGAGTACATTTTGAAAAGAGATCCCTTAATGAAGCATATTGATAAATGTGCACTCAAGAGCACTTGCAGATATTCTGTTATGATAGTAAGTTTGAAATAAGGAGGGGTCAGTATAGTTAGCAAGGCATTTATTGCTCAGCTATCAAATGATCCTTCACATAAATTCCTACAGTTATTAATTAATTGCCAACAGTGATAAGAAGAAAAAAGCACAAAGTAATATTTATAGCTTCTCACATACATTTCTTTATTCTGAGAGCAAAGGGAAACAAGAGCTTTGTAATGAGGGTGGAATTTAATTTATTAAAGATATTTTAGCATAAGAGGAGGAGGGAGGAATTTATTTGTCCTAACACCAGCCATGTGCTAGGTAGCTAATCTTTGGTAGAATTACCGGATTGCTAAAGTCAGTAGATACTCTCAAATGGCTCTCAGGGTTTGGTGGATTACCTGCGGAGTTCGAGTAGTTGAAACTAGATGCCTAAAACTTTAATTGCTGAGGTTGGATCAATCTTACTTTAAAGGTGACATAAGTGTCTTCCTATATATCTTGGATATTTAAGGATTCAAACACCTATATTTTTGTCTGCTATTTTTTGGTAGTCAGCTAAAAATGAAAACTGTTGGTGCAGAACATTTCCTGAAAGAATTACTGACCATAGATTTATATTTATTAACTTATTGAGTGCCTGTAATGGGTAGATATGGCCAAGTTTTGATAGAGGTGGGTACTGCAGGCGTGGCTTACATGAGAAGAGGCCAGGGGCTGCCCCTTGCCAGACACATTTTCAGCCAGCTTCAAAATGGACCTACTGTAAGACATAACTGAACCTGTCAGATAAGCTGGTGGTGCCTCTGAGGAAAGATATTTAAGAAAGGGCAAAAAAATGCTGGATAGAGAGAGGAGGGGCGGGGGGAAAAGTGAGATGACAATGAAAACAGACTGAGTTGTTCTTGCCTAGAGAATACAATTTCAGTGCTCCTCTATCAAGTTAATTTTTTTAGTGGTCTTAAGGTATGTATTTTTATGGGTGACTATTAACCAAATTACTGAATTAATTCAGGTTAATGGTAAATGTATTTTTATTAAAAATAGGTTTTGTCTATATCATTTTAGTAATCTACTTTATGATGTTATTAATATCTTTGCTGGCGGTTAAGGGACAGCACATTTTGTTACTGAGACAGAAAAGAGTGCTGAGATGGGAAGAAGAGCAGAAATGTCTGTCAGTTCCCTTGCTGCTTTCTCTTACAACATCATGATCTGTAAGGTCAGCAAGTGCTTTAGCTAAAACTTGGGAGTATCTTGATATTCAGTATCACAAAATTAGTACAACATCTGTTTATAATATCTCATCTTTAACAATTATGTGTATTGTCATCCTATGTGTCTAACTGGACACATTAATTCCTTCTTTTAGAGAGTTTTTTATAAATGATACTCAGGAATTAATAAACCATAAAAAAAAAATATAAACCATTTATTCAGTAAACAGTGTCAGCGAAAAAAATATTTAGCTCATCTTATGGGCGTGATTAGACTCATTGCCATTTATAAAACTACTTACACTTTGCTGAAAACAAGGTTAGATACATTCTTCCATTTGAATTACAGTGTCATTTAACCGTTTTGGTAATCTTGAGGTGTCTTCCAGACAACACATAATTTAGCTGATCTAATTCTACTGTAGAAATGTGTGTTTTCCCTTTTTACCTTTTATTTTCCGTACCTAACATATATTTTTGTAAGAAAGCAAAACTTCCATATAATTCCACTATTTTGATTGTTAGTAGGATTTAGGTACAAAATATTTTTAAAAATCTGTATTATAAGCATTTTTATGAATGTGCCGCTGATTTGGGGAGTTGTTTCTTTCTCCTTCTCCTTCTTTCTCTTTCTCTTTTTTTTTCCCCAGCAAAAACATAGCATTGCATAACATTTTCTGACTGATTCCTCAGTTTCAAGCAAAGTAGGTGTACTATCTCATTGATGAATTTTTGCTATGAAAGTGCAAACTTCCACTAGAGGAAAAAAAATTATATACCAGCAGCTGGCTGGGACTGTCATGATTAAGCCTCTTGGATTAATTCCAAAATACTATTGGGCCTACTGAATATCATCCCCAAATTATAATTCTGCAAAATAAACAGCAAAGTGAAGAAAGTGAGAAACATAGTTTATCTACTTATGCTTATTCTTAATTTTCTGGGGAAAAAAAAAAAAAGGTAAAATATTTACTCACAAAATCATTTCCAGCAGAAGCTTCAGCAAGCTCAGTATCTTATTAAAAACTTACAAGTAACAGCTGAGAAACTAATTAAAGCTTAAAAGGATACAGAAATCACTGTGTAGAAATATGGAATTATTAAAAGTGCTTTTAAAATATCCAAGTAATGCATCTTGTTTCCCTTGTAATTATAAAAGTTTCAGAAAAGCAACAACAAGCTAGCTCGTATTCCTGTACTCTACATTTTATTTTAAGAATGTTGAACTCAAATGAAAATGTCTATACCTCCTCATTTCTATCTTTTACAAGAGATAGTTGGATATTAATCTCATATTCTGCTTCCCTATGTGTCACTAATTTAAAGTTTAATACTCTGAACATCACAGATAAAAAATGCAGATAAAAATCACCATAATGAAACTTTTAGCTATTTTTTTTTCTCAAAAAAAAAAAAATAATTAAAAGTCTGTCAGGAAAAGCACTGATACCCAAATTTCTAGCAAGATCCAGAACCTGAAATAAAAAAAAAAAAACAGCAAGCAGAAAATCCTAATCCATACTTGCCAATAAAAAGAGAAATGTAGGGATTATGCCACATTACTCTTTTAAAATTGACTTTCCAAATACCTCTGTAGTAGTTGTTCACTGACACATTCGGTCCAAAACCACTGTGCCTACTTACACATGTGGTGTGTTCAAAGGACAGTATATTCATTTTGGAGAATTTTTTTTAAAAAAAACTGTTATTCAGGAGAGTATTCAGTATTATTTTAGAAACTGTTTTGTTTAGTACAGTTTAAATATGTTGACCTGTTGAAGAAAAATGACACTGACTTGTGGCTGAAACTAAACTCATCTGCAGTGGTTAGTTGCATACCTTTCTATTCTTTACTGTCTAAATTAGACACTTCTTACAGCTTTGACCTAAGGGAACTTGGGGCAACACAGTCTCAATTCTGCCTGGAGTCCAATCGTGGCGGGAGCACATGCTGGACTTGGAAACTGATGGTAGCGATGGTTCCAATCGTGCAGATGTCAGTTTTGGCACATTCCTAATGCTATAGACACCTTTACTGGCTTGCATCATGCCTCTATAAGATTCTCATTCAGGTAATTCCTACAAAAGTCTGAAGATGTAAGATTCATATTGGTGATATTTCACAAACTGCAAGCTGTCAAGATGGTATATTGCACAATTTGAGAATTGAAACACCAGTCCTTTGAAATCACATACATTTTATGGTTAATGTTCTGAATTTAAGCCCAGGCGTGCACCAAAGACCACTGAAAGCAAAAATTTTACTAAGCTCATCCTAATAGAAGAACTTTGATGACCACCAGAGATGCTGTATTTATTATATATATATTCTGTGTGTGGTGAAATGGGACAACTAAGTACATAGTAATGATAAGAAATAATTTATAACTTACTTATTTTTAAATGTTTTTCTTCTTTACCTACAGAGTTTGCATGGGGAGTTCTAGATTCACCTGTCATATTTTGGAATAGTCAATATAATCAGGACGAATATAGCTTATTTTCTCATGGGAAATCTGTTCAGATAAATTCACTGATGATTAAAATTCTTTTCAGTACTACATTTAAGGGAGGAAATAGAAAAGGACAAACTCAAAATTGTCTACAGTACTTGCAGGAGAAAAAATAGAGAAGCTAACAACCTTACAACCAACACAAGATTCTTATCCATGAAACAGTATTACAAAGCATCTCCCATATTCAAGTCACAATTCTTCCATAACTTTTCCCTTTGGAACATTTTGAGCACACACTTGCAACCCTGAAATAGTAGAATCTGAAGGACTTGCCAAGCTACCGGATTCCAAAGCTGATTCATCTCTAACTTTCCATTAAATACTGGTCACATGAGTTGAGCATCTCTACTAAAAATAGTCTTTGCAAGGTAATACCATCACATAATCTCCATGGCCTTACATTGATTTCTGTAGACACAAAGAGCAACTCAGACAGGGACTGTCATGTCAGGTGTTTCCTGAAAGAAACCGGTTCTCTCATACTATAATTAACTTTAAATATTCTATGCCCATAGATCTTTCCAATTATTTAAAGGGGCCTCATGGACTTACACATGCAGAATTACTTGGACATGTCACAGATGCTATATTTAGGCCTAACACCAACATTCTGAATGTGCCTAAATTTGCAAGCAAATGTGTTTTCATAATATCAGTAATTCAAGTTATATAAAGGGAGAATCAAACCTTATTCTGATTTTCTGAAATAACGGATATTCCCAGTCCCAAATTCAGTGGGAACACAGGGGCAACGTAAATATCTAAAAAAAAAATGTGTCTTATCTGAAGTAAAAATAGCGACATTCTGTAATGCAGCAGCTTAACTTTGAAATTATTAAGTAAGGAGATAATGAAAAAATTAATTTAATTAATTTTGGCACAAGCCCATTCATCAAGGTTTTAGCATATCATTTCTAGTTCAAGTCTATTCCTAAGCAAAATTTATCAAGTAATATTTCATTGCTCTCAATAGAATTTACATTTAGCTTAGGCATGAAGTGCACATTATCATGATTTATCTTTTTGACATGAATGAAATGTTTCACACGAATCCAGTTCTCAGATGATTGCAATATTTCCACATACCCTCAATAAGGAGAAATGGGAATTAAAATTTCATAGTACATTTACCAGTCTTGTTGAATACTTTATTTTTCTTAAAAAAAAAAAAAAAGTTTTTAAAAAGTAAACCAGAGAATTATATTCTTGTCTCACTAAACTGACCTGATAATCTTCTTAATAATTCATATTTGTATTTCTAAAAAAGAAAAAACAGTAGAAAACACTTTGCCTTCACTCCTCTTCCATGTAGAACACAAGATATTTTTTTCCTTTCTTTTAATAAAATATCTGGAAAGGATAATGAAGGTATTTAATCTTTTATTGTCCTCTTGAGGTTTCTGGTTATCTCGTGAAACACAGAGGCCCTTTTCTGACATTTTATGTCACATAGAATTCTTTTGTATCATGTGGTTGCTTCTGCTATACTGTGAAATTCAAACACATAATATGACTCTACATAATAAATATGACATGACCTTGGTGGAATGAAGGTGTTATGCCTCTTACAGAACTGTGAATAAAAAAAAAAAGACCTTATCAAATACTTGCAATTGATTGCAAATCTCACATTTGAATCAATTGTGAAGGAAAATATTTAACTGTATTTTTTATAAGCATACTTGATATTTTTATCTGCAACTTAGCCTTTTTTTCTAAGAGAAAAATAAAGAAGACTTTCAAAAAATATTATAATTACTCTACATAATGAGTAAAAAAAAATATGCCTTCTTTTGTCTCGTGTACTTGCACAGGAGAGAGGAAACTGTTATTCACTGGTTTCGTTTTTGTTGACATTATAGGAAAAACTTTAATTTCACCAACATTTAAGTGAAAATCTGAAAGAAGTTTCTGTGAGGAACAAGAAGGTTAGTCACTTATTAATCAAGCAAATTTATTTGCAGAAACCATACATGTTAAGGGATCTTCAGAGGCCAGGAAGAACTCTCTGCTACTGCACTGTGTGCCACGTCTTCTCTGACTCCCTATGAATCTTCTTGTAAGATCCCGCAATGTTATCAGAAATGCTTATGACCTCCCTTGGACAGCCACTCACAGAAAATCAGATAAATTTACATGACTGCTAGCAGGAAAAAAAAAAAAAAGTATTAACTAAGGGGTCCGTGCAAAGTCTTTCTCATTTGTTCTAGACAGCTTTCTCAAATTCAAATGCTTTACTTTTAGACAGCTAAAGTTCTTTGAAACAGCTCTTAACCTGAAGTCCCTAAATTCAGAAAGGAAGAACAGAGACTAACAGTTTTCTCTAACCAAAAGAGATAGTAAGGAATGGTAAAAGAGAAAACACTGAAATGTAAATATCAGCTACTGCAGTTCATATTTGTGATGTACAATGGGGATGCCTGCTGCCAAGATGTTTCTGCTTCCCTATAAGCATAACTAATACTTGTTTGTAACAAGTGCAAACTGTTATCTGCCACACTCCAAGTTTTTTAGGGTTGGGGGTTTTTTTGCCATTATTAATTTCTAAGTACATTTTCATCTCTATGGTTTTTTTTGGGTAATACTGTTCAGAATCATTTACTGACTCTTTTCAAAAACAGTTCATTTCAGATATGCTTAGTTCACAGTACTTTGTTATCTGTGCTGCTTTATGTTTGCAACATTTTTTTTTTGAATTATAGTGCTATTTATTGCTTACTGAGCATTTAAGCATTTCTTTTTCAGAAAATCTTTAAGTAGTAACAGAATCCTCTTTATAATGTATTCAGTTACCACAAATAGGGACAGAATCTCATTATGGTAAGTTTATAAAATAAAAGAATTGGAAGGGACAGTCTGTAGTGGTTCAAAGTAATTGTGTAAAAATGACTTTAAAAGGACAGCAGTAAAGAAAGAAGAAGCTGAAACAGTTGTATAGATAACAAAGGAAATTATAAAAAGTAGAATATTCTCTTTCAGAAATAGAACATAAAACCTGACAAGGAAAATGTAAAGCTATAAGACTGTATAAAAAACAATTTTTGTGAGTAATTTTCAATAGGCATGAAAACTAATATTAAATACTTCTTCTGGCACATAAGAAATAGAAAATTTTCCAGAAAGCTGACAGGAGTGATAGATGGTAATCTCAAAAATGGAACACTAAAGGGAAGAAAAACATAATAGAAAAGCTAAATGAATTAGTCGTATTAGCAATGACAGCAAAAGAGTTTAGTGAGCTTCTTATTCCACATTCTGTCTTTATAGGGCAGAATCTAAGAAAATGCTACACACTGACATGGTAATAGTATACTTTTTTTTTAAACCAATCAAGAGAAGATATAGAATTAAATTATTTCAGTCAAAAATTTTAAAAGAAATCAAATATGCAGTTACCAAACTGTTAATTGATATGTTAACTACCATCTGAATTTACTTTATTTTCGGGTGATATGGGGGACACAAGAAAGGAAATTATATTTAGAAAAGGCTTCAGTGTGGATGTGAGGAACAGACTGATGGAGAAAACAAGGAACATTTTTTTAAAGTGTAATGTAAAACAGAGTTTATATAAAAATGGAGAAATAGAATATATGGGAAGAATCATTACTGATTTTTATATCAAGAAGTTACCTTTTAATAATCTTTCACAGTGATTTGAAGGATTCAATAGACATTCAGACAAGCTTTATATTACAGACAGGATGAACCTGGATTTTCAAAAAGCTTCAGAAAAAAAAAAAGGTAAGAATAGACAAGTTTTGCAATACAAAGAAGCATTAGTGGAGAAAATTTTCCCGTTCATTTTTCCTGTAAAAATGATGTAAAAAATGGAAATGAATAGCAAGGATAATTCTAATATTACAATATTTTCAAAGTAATCAAAACTAAAGTAAACTGTCTTAAAATGAGCTGATGACAAGAAATTGCCATGAATTCAAATGATGGATATATGGAGAAAAACCTTTCTAATTGCACCCACCTTTGTGATGGACATTAAAACAGCATTTGTACAGTTAAAGCTATGTTGATGTAGTTTAAAAAAAAATGAGGAATGAGATGAAGCACTAGATCTCTGACTGTTAATTTATTCTCAAATTTTGTTTTGGATCTTTTAAAGAAATAGGAAAAAAAAAGGAGGGAGAAAAAAAAAAGCTAGATCTAAACATTGTGTATGTGGTGGTTTTGAAATTATTTTTCTTTGGAGCTAGGAATTTGAGCATTATTCTACTTAATTTAGCATGACAGACATGGTTACAATCAGTGAATTTTCCTCAGAAAGATATCTTTCAGATATCCTAGAGAGTTCTGTGAAAGCATATGCTTAATAGTTGGCAGCAATAAAAAGGACATAAGAATCAAGAGTTACTAGCTAAGTAATAGACAAATATCTATGTCACTCTATATTTTAATGTGGATATAAGGATATTTCAGTTGATATTATGTCTTACATATAATATGTTATTAAAATGAATTAACATAAGAAGCAATTGAAAGAAAATATGCTTGTAGGTCATAAAATTGTAACTGGTAGAAACAAAGTAAGTAGGAAAAAAAAATTGTTTGTTATTTCTTCTAACACAAGACTTAGGGGACCAAGTAAGGTTATCATGTTGGTGGTTAAAATACAAACCAAGAATACTGCTATGTCACATAACTTGTCATTGAATTCAACTTAAGTCATAAGATACTTGAATACCAAGTATGTTAATGTGAGTTAATAATAACACAAAATCAGAATAGTGGGGTTACAACTTCTGGGTCTAGACCACAGAATGTTCACAGGTATAGCTGTCTTGTTCGTACACTGTTCTGATCTCAACTGCTGGCCTTGTCTGAAACACGTCACTTGACTAGATAGATTTTTTTCATCTATTTCAGTATAGCTATTTATACTATATTCTGTAAAAATCTAATATTTCTTCAATGTCAACAAAGAATAAAAGTTGTAGTAATTAATTCATTAAATCAATTTTCAATAATTTTCCATCTATAATGTCATTAATGAATAAAATGTATATGCCACAGTCCAAAGCTTTTTCGAATGTAATAGACTTTAACTGGGGAGGGAGCTAGGAGGATACTGTTAAGTCACCCCATTATTTACAAAAAAAAAAGCAAGCTAATAGTACATGTCTAGATCTACTGCTTTTTTCACTGATGCCTTAAGAATGATCTGCATTACTTCTCCTCCATGTCTCATCTGAAGTCTCTTGCTCTGTCCTGCTAAACAAGCATTCTCTTGGTTTCCTTGAAATTCTTCTCCTTAAATAGACTGTGAAGAGGTGGGAACAGAGTAGAGAGATATAGTGGTGGCATGAAAAGCAATTCCTGTTCCCCATACTGTAGTCCAGCAATTTCTGCCGAGTGGAACATGATTGCACAGTAATGGAGTAAGACAATGAACCTCACTTCATCCCAGGGACAGGAACATTGTGTGAGGAAGGGCAACTGAGTCTTTTGACATAGTCTGTCTTCTGCCTGATTCAGGAAAGTTAGAACAGTAGTGCCCAGTATCTTCAACAGCATAAATGAGTTTTCACTTGGCTTCACCAAAGTCCACAGATAATAGTAACATCACTACTTTCTGCTTAGGGCCTTATTGGTGCCTGTTTGTGAAGTATGCTGCACATCTTATATTGTTCTAGTTGTAGGAAAAATCTTAAAAATTTGTTTTCAGGGACTAACCTGATAGAGCTTTCATGCTTAGAACTCTAGGTTGTGTTACATTTTGCCTAGGTGGACTGAAAATACCTTAGACTTTAATGAAAATTCTTTGAAGTATCTGTCTCTGACATTTCTCAGATTTTCATTCTCTCTCTCCTCCCCCTTAAAAACTCTTCACAATGAAGATTCACAATTAAAACCTTTACTTCATCATAAATCATGTGTTTTGTATCACATGCCTTTCAACTTTGTAGAAGGAATAAGTTATTTTGGCAGTTTGAATGTGGTGCTAGTATAACTGAGGAGAAAACGTTTCCACCACATCCAGTGCCCCTGCTCATCAATTCTTTCTTCAACAGCTTAGTGTGGAAGACATTAAATCCAAGACATGCAAGGCCAATTTTTTAAGCTCCTGTTTCGTTCAGTTTGAAAAAAAGCATTTCCTATAACCTAGAAAAGTACCTTAAAGAGAGTGGTGGTTGCATATTTTTCTCTCATTTCTGTCTTGAATGTGAAAAAAAAGACTGATGTTTTCACTGACAGCAATATGGTTCTTTGAAAAAAGTTTTGACTTGTTGAACCATCTGTCCAAAAAAAAAAAAAAAAAATCTAATAGTTTTTTCTGGCTATGAGAAAATATCTTTTACACATTACCGTACTTACATTACAACTCTCAGTGCTTAGAAGTTTCTCTCAGGCTTCTAATTTCACAAGATTGTGATTTGTTGATTTTCGCCCCTTCAGATAAAGAGATTGCTTATGAATGAAACCAAGAAAATTAGTTGATATTTCACCACCTGCAGTACAAGAAAGTAGAGAATAAAAAATTTTGCATAGTGACTTGTCCTTTCTAACTGCATCCTGACCACATGCATGCAAGTTTGCAACCACAGCCACCACCTAAATTGTCATATTATCACTCACCTGTCACCAGAGAACTTCTTTCCAATAGTAATATCCGTGACCTATGGAGCATCGATTTGAAACAATTAGAGTGACTGTACCTTGCTTTATCAATTCCCTTTTCTCACTCTCTCGTGGCACTGAAAATCGTTTGTAGTAGAAATTAAGTTCCATTAATTGTCTGTCTCTTTGTTCATTCATATCTTCTGCCACTCCACTTTTTTTAGCAAGGCATACATTGCTGGATATTATTGCACCAGCAGATGGAACTCCTTATACTAACTTAGTGACATAAATACTCAAATTTGTGAGCAAGAGGTCCCACTGGAGCACCAAGCCCCACAAGACTAAGATCTCAAATGGAGCTTTACCCCAGTTCAGCTAGAACAGAATTAATGAAATTTTTAATATCTATCTGACACATGAAATAGGTGAATCTAACATTGAAAAACAGCAGAGCACCATTGCTTGCTTGAGACTATTAATTTGACTAAGGTGCTCCCTTGGACCATACAAGATAATGAGACTTTGATTGTAACAGTGTAAGTGTGCTAATTTATTTCCTTCTGGGAAAATACTAATGGATAACATAATTGTAATATACTGCTACATAGTAGTATTTACTATTCTTCTAGATACTCACAGAAACAAGCAACTCTGCAGAGAAGAATCATAGCTCAGTCACAAAAACCTCACTATCAGACTACCTTGGAGATACTTCATAACCATTTAAATTCTTTTACACAGGAAGTCATAAATAAGATTTTTGAATATTGGAATGTGATGTTGGCAGTGTAAATCTTTAGTAATATGATAAAACAACTTAGTATAAAAGTGGTAAAGGAAGATGAGGAAGACATGGATTGCTTCTTAGTTGTTTGTTTTTTTTTTTAAATATTGCAATATTTAAGAAACTCCAGAGTAAGGAACTGGAGACACAGTGGACGATCGAAAGATTACTATTTTCCATAATTGTCTATTTGAAATAAAATTAAAACGTGCCACATGTTCCTCCTATGAAACAGAGCTGTTCTCTCAATTCTGCCTCCTCACTGGTTTCATTTGGTCTCTGAATGTAGTTCAAGGGCCAATAGTGGGGCAGAAAAAGAAGAAGAGATAACTAATGAATCAGTATAACGATGAATTTGGGAGTACTAGCACTCCACATTCAAAAACATTACCAGATGAGGATGTATTAACTTATTTGCAAATATCTAAGACTCCTATTTAACATATTAATATCAAAACCGAGACATATGGTGCACCTTGAAAAAAAACAAAACAGAATTTGTAGATGTGATTATTAAAAAAAAATACACCTGGTTCACATCACTTATTATGTTTCACTTTGACTTAAAGTTCAATGACAAATAGGAGTGCATTTTGCAATTTCAGTTAATCTAGATTTAAGAACAGATTTTGATTCCTATTCCCAAGGCTACTTTAGATTGGTAATACAAAGACTAAAATACTCAAAAGGATAGTGTTTCCTCTCTGCACCAAGAGAGCTAATGTACATAATAGCATTGTTTATGCCAGTGAAATTGACTTGGCTGCATTCCTTGTTGAAGGCAACCATATCTGCCAGCATATTAAATATCAAAATATAATACATAAAATTAATTGAGAAAAATATCACTCCATGAAAAAGGATTTATCCACGAAGCTCATCGTTTAAGCTGGATTATTTAGATGCATAAGCACGACTGGTCTCATTATCAACATTTTCATAGATATAGAGTGACTGAAGAAACACCAAAAAAAATGAAAATAGTTTTTGGGGGTTTTTTCACCATTGTTCCCCTTCCCTTATGCCTTGATTTGACAGCTCAAATTGAAAACATGCTGTACTGCCTCTGCAGCTAATGTACAGCAAGTACTATGTCAAGATGCAGGGCAGCTGTGAGGTTGTGCAATTGCTGCGAGGGGAGTGCAAGGGAGCAGGAGCAGCTGTCGCTGCAGCATTTGCCTGTCAGGAATTCAGAGAAAATTGTATAAAACAATGTTAAATATTATTCTTTTGGCCTGTTTTATTTTGGATGCTGCAAAAACTCCTTATCCACACAGTTTACACAATCCCTGCCCAGAACGTCAGCTGTGCGACAGTCTTCACTCTACTCCTCAAACTGTAACACAAGCATACTGGAGGTATTATTCCCATTGAGTTTATGGGAGCATTTCATTCCTGCACATGGATCAGGGCAATCCCAAGCACAAATACAGGCCAGGCAGAGAATGGATCGAGAGCAGCCCTGAGGAGGACTTGGGGTGATGGTGGTGGATGAGAGGCTCAACATGAGCTGGCAATGCACCCTTGCAGCTCAGAAAGCCAACCACATCAAGAGGAGTGTGGCCAGCAGGTCGAGGGAGGTGATTCTGCCCCTCTACTCCAGTCTGGTGAAACCTCACCTGGAGCACTGCATCCGACTCTGGAGTCCCCAACATAAGAAGGACATGGACCAGTTGGAGAGGGTCCAGAGGAGGGCCACGAAGATGATCAGAGGGATGGAGCATCTCTACTATGAGGCCAGGCTGAGAATGTTCAGGCTGTTCAGCCTGGAGAAAACAAAGCTCTGGGGAGACCTTGTAGTGACCTTCCAGTACCTCAAGGGGGCCTACAGGAAAGACGGGGAGAGGCTGTTCAGTAGGGCCTGTTGTGATAGGACGAGGAGTAATGGTTTTAAAATAGAGGGAGGTAGATTTAGATTGGATATTAGGAAAAAAATTTTTTTTAAGTTCTTTGCTTTGAATTTACATACACATTAGTCTTAGTCCACTCCCTTCTGTTCACACTTTAGTATATATTTTTATGGAAATAGCATATTAACATGTCATCCCATAAGTATTGCAGAATAAAAAAAAAAGGTGGAAAATAGCGAAGAAAATAGCTATTTTATACTGCATATGGGGCATATAAATTTCTTTCTATACCAGATTTTATAGCATTCAACAATATCTCTTCACACCTAGATTACAGAGGCCTGATACTCAGAATATACGAGACATTGGCACTGAGTGTTGGTTTAAAGGAGATAATTAAATTGTAACTATGTGTAAATACAGGTAAGTGTCATGTGTAAGTATAAGTGAGTGACACAGAGTCCTATCTTACCCACAGTTTCCTCAAGTTAGAGACCAGTAACTCTTCCCATGACTAATTTATCTGTGAGTCCCCTACTTACGGTTTTGGTAAATATGTAAATACACATGGGTAATTTCCACTGACTGAAGAAAGACAGTGATTATGGAAGTTTTCTCTTGAAATTATCTGAAAAAAAAAAAGCATATTCATCTGGATTTAGAATATTCTACCTGTGACCGGTGTGTGCAGAACAGCACTTGCAGTTTAAACCTACTAGGCAGCTAAGCCCCACACAGCCATTCACTCACTCCCCATCACTGGGATGGGGGAGAGAATCAGAAAGGTAAAAGTGAGAAAACTTGTGGGTTGAGATAAAGACAGTTTAATAGATAAAACAAAAGTTGTGTGCATAAGCAAAGGAAAACAAGGAATTCGTTCACTATTTCCCATCGTCAGGCAGGTGTTCAGCCATCTCCAGGAAGCAGGGCTCCATCATGAGTAACAGTTAATTGGGAAGACAAGTGCTGTAAGTCCAAATGTCCCCCTTTCCTCCTTCTTCCCCAGCTTTTATTGCAGAGCATGACATCATATGGTATGGGACATCAGTTTATTGAGCTGGAGTCAGCTATCCTGTCTGTGTCCCCTCACAACTTCTTGTGCACCCCCATCCTACTCACTGGCAAGGACAGAGTAAGAAGCAGAAAAGACCTTGATGCTGTGTAAGCACTGCTTAGTAATAGCTAAAGCATCCCTGTATTATCAACACTGTTTTAATCACAAATCCAAAGCAGAGCACCATACCATGTAGTATGTAGAAAATTAACTCCAAACCAGTACAGTAAATGAATTTATAATAAAATATCATCCACATTCCCTTACGATTTTTATGAACAAATAGGTAATTGTACAATTACAGAATAAGAGAAAATTTAACTTATTATACATGTACTAAAATTTTTATTCTTTATATGCTCTCTTAATAAAAAGAGAAATCTTAAAGGAGGGAAACATTTGAACTTTTACTGAATTTGACACAATTGAACCCCATTGAGCCACCTGTCAAGGACTACTATCCATTCATTCAATACGAAACAGAATAACAATAGAAATCACAACCAACCACCCACACCCACAGCAACCCACACCAAAAAACCAAACAAACAAAAAAACCCAAATCAAACTACTGCAGTTCAGCAGCTGATGCTTACAAGGCTTCTTCTGTTACAAATGTAATGAAGATAAAAACAATAATAAAGCAATAAAGTGAACATTTCTATGAAGAGGACATCAGAAAGGTGTAGCTCCTTGGAAAGAAGTTAAGACTGAAAATACTTATATATAAATAAAACAGGGGAGTAAACCCATAGACAAGAACTATTTCAGTTAGATGAGAATTTTTACACAAAAAAAACCCAACGTAATATGAACTGTCTGCAAATAATATTAAGTTGAAAATTTTAAGAAAGCTTCTGAACAGAGCAGAGAGTATCTGCAATGCCTTTCCACATTGAATGCTCTCAAGATGGAAAGTTTGTAGAGTAGATTATATTACATGCTACTACTTAACGTATTTTAATAGGACAAAAACCCATGAAACCCAAATAAGCAGAGGGTACGTTGTTATTATTTTGCTTTGCTTTTAATGAGGTAGACATTACTATTCAAGACTTACAAAATGCAGAAAGACTCAAGTGGTTTGTTTTGTTTTGGGTTTTTTTTGTAATGTAGATGAGGAATATTTATCAAGTTTTGAAATGGATTTTGGTCTCAGAATGAGGGTAGTTGGAAGTACATAATTTATGCTACTGTTTTAAGGATAAACTTTATTCTGAATATACTATTGACAAGCTTCTAACAAGAATAAAGGAGAATGCCCTTAATATAGATGAGAATCTGTGGCTTCTATAATCACATAGGATTAGCCATTAAGTAGGAATTTTAAAGGCATCAGTGGCATAAGTCCTAAGTTGAAAACAGATATTATTGTTAGATGAGACATCTCATTCATGTTTTAGTTATGACATTTATATGTTGACTGTATTACTCTTGGAAAAATTAAATTTAATTTTATTAACATTAGTTATACTCAAACTTTGTAGTCGACTTTGGGAATGTTTAAAAGTTTCTCTCTGCATATATATCTATATATATATACATATATATATATAATATATATTAAAAGTATTTAACATTAAATCTTCCTAGAAGAGAAAAATGTCATTTTTCTACAGGAAGTTTTCTGCACAATGATATTAAAGGAACTCTGAAAAATGGATACAGCTTTTTCAGAGGAATGGTTTCTTTAAGTTTTGTGGTAGGTATTAATATTAAAAATGCACCATTGGTTTTCAAAGATTCCTAATTGATTCACAGTTTAATGATTTATATCTTAAATATGTCAAGAGATGAAGGGAACATGTAAAATTCTTTGTTATATGGTTTTCTGTTATTAGCTATGCTTCTGTTGAAAAATTTTGCAGATTTTAGATATTTCTGAAAACAAACAAAGAAATAAAAATGTTTGTTTTAATAGTCTGATATTATTTCCTCTCCTGTCAGCTTTCTATTTATTTTTTTCCCCAGGATTGTTTTTTTTTTTTGTTTGGTTTTTTTAAATAATAATTAATATTTTCCATGAAAAGACTCATGGAGCTGGAATCAAGGGAGATGATGAAGCTTGTCTAACAATTCTGTGAAACTTGTTAATATATATATCTATGAACTGTTAAAAAGGCTAAATTTGAAGTCCACAAGTAAGATATTTGTCAACTGTTCAGTAGATATTTGCTTAATCTTTGATAGTTTTTTTTTTCTAAGACTGAAATTATTTTGCAAAAAGGAAAAGTAAGTCATGAGAAGCTGTCGCAATGTTTTGTGAGTTATATACATATATGTATAAATTAACTCAAATAAAACTAGTTGCATACATAACAATAGACCAGAATGTATCATCAAGAAATTTGAAAGTATGATTCAGAAATAGTGATATAGCAGCAATGAATTCGTGCCTTTTCATATGTAGTTGTGCCATTAATTTTTTTTGTTTCAAATTTTTTTTTTCTCATCTTCGTTTTGTGGCTAAAGACTGATAAGATTCTACAAAGAATAGTCAAAAAAGAGGAAAGAAGACATGTTGCTGTTGTGAACATAAAGGAGTATTCAAACCTGGGCTCAGAGATAAGGAGCCAAAGACAGCTACTCAGACAGATGAGTCTTTAAAGTAAACAAAGAAGTATTTGTTCAAGCACAAATCCTCTAAGTCTCTGTACTTCTAATGGCTAATGTAAAACTTTTAGTGGACTTCAAAGCAGCACACTGAAGCATAGGGGACTGTAGATGGCACCTGGTTTGAATTCATTAGGACCAAAAGTAATTCACTGGAGTTTAGAAAACAAGTCTCTTCTCAATTCATTAGTGTGATGATTCCTGAAATCTTCTCATAACAAAGCACTTATTAATCAAGGGTCAATAAAATGTTGCTTTTGTGGTTGTTTTTCCTTTGCCTACTTTCCCTCTTTTCTCTCCCTTTCTCAATTCCTTCTCTTTCCACAGTAGGCTTTTTCTCTCACTTTTGTGATATTGTCACTGGGGCTTTCAAAATGTCATAATAACTCCTGTTTTCTTTTAGGACCATTTGAATGTCTGAATAATTCGTATCTATTGGAGGTGCCCAGTTGAGCAATACGATCCCTATAAGTCTTGATTCTGAAAAGTAAAAATTATTAGACAATTCTAGAGAGTGTTTCTCAGCTTTAATGACTGTGAATATTTTTATTAGACCTCTGCAGGCCTTACTGGCCCTGCCCAGGTCTGCTTATGACCCAGGACCCCATTTCAGCTCAGTCCCGAGCCCTCAGGAGTGTCAGTCTCCAGCTTCTCACAACCCTGCCCTGTCAGGCCATGGGCCCTGCTGAGCTCATGTTGTCACCATATTGTACTGGACTTGTTATATGTATGTATTAAAAAAGTGTAGCAATACTTTTCAGGATGTGCTTACTGCTTTGCCTAATAACATCTCCAGTATATCTGTTGTTCAGGCTTACCAGAGAGTTGAGGGATAGCTTTTTTAACTCAAGAATATAACATCTTAATTTCATAGAAATATTTTTACAAACTTTTCTTCTTTCCAAAACCTTTTGAATGGCAGTCTTGCTTTGCAAGTATTATAATTAATCATACAGTAAACTGTATATATCTTAGGGAAAAAAAATAAACACGCTATAAGTATGTCCCAAAGAGTTTCATTCTACATTTTACTTCCTCTCTTTTCAAATTTTCCTGCTGCTTGTCTTCTGTTTCTAAGTATATGTCTATTTCTTTAATTTAGTAAAAACTTTTTTAAAAAAGACACCCTTCTGAGATCCTAAGCACTTGCATATTAAAGAAATTATATTAAGAGTATTACCTTAACTGACCACTGTTTTCATCTCCAAGATATAATTAGCTTGATTAAATCCTCACATATAAATCAGAACACAGGAATAATCCTTAAATAGGTCAGAGAAATGTCTCTATATTAGCTACAAAAGTCATAGTGATTAATTACCTCAGATTACACAAGAAGAATGTTATCCTGAATGCCTATAAATTACACTAAATAAACTCAAGTTCTGGACCAATTCAAAAATATCTCATAAGCAAGCTTTTTAGTTCTGATGTAACATCCACTGACTGCTGCGAATGAGCATGATCCCTCTAACAGTTTCAAACACTATTTGACATTCTGAGTGTAACAGAGTGTACTATTAGAAATGAACCTTGTATGAATTATGAAGATATTGGTAATAATCAGTTTTCCCTGTGGTTCTTTCTTTATACCTAAAACATGTTGTACTTTGTTTGAAACAAATATGTCTTTAGAGAATGATAGTCTTCTAAAATTATAGGTAGGATATATAAATCCTTAACCTTGCAATTTCTATGTGTCCATTTATGCACGTCTCTGTTCCTTTCTGTCATGGCTAATGCAATAATTTATTAGAGTAATAAAGTACAATCAAGTTGTTAGTAGAATGTTTCTATTTATTTTGCTAGGTTGCAAGCTTAATTTTTTTTTAATGATTGTTATGTCTAAATTAAAGCCGTAAAAAGAACTTGTCTATAAAGCTTGAGGGCTCGATGTTTGTTATTTTTTTTTGAAGTGCTAGAGTGCACATTTAAAGTACTTTCAGCTAGTTCCATGAAAAAAAAACCCAAAACATATAAGCCTACTCTCTCCTACCCAAGTGCTTAAGTATAAACCTGAAAATTAAAAAAAAAAATCCAAAACCAAAACCCACTGCAATACTTGCATTGCTTTAGGGCGTATGAAAGCCATAGATGCCTTATTAAAGCTCACTGGCAACTAGAGAACTGGGCCTACCCAAAGCACATCAGTCCTGAGCACGTGGTGTATCTTAAACCTGACTCTACAAAGCATTTAGAAGAGGATTATTCTATCCTTTAAATAGCAGCTGGTTCGGGAAAGAGGAAATGGGGCAAAGCAGGGAATATTAACAAAAAGACAGGACCAGAGGTGGAAACCCAGGGTAAAATAACCCCTAGCATATAGATTCTGAATTAGATGAGCTAAATCAGGAAAAAAAAATTATCTAAGGACAATATGGAGATGAAGGACATTCCTCCCCTCCTTTTTCTTTTCTGAATACTCAGCTCTAATTGAGTAAATACTGTATGTATTTTGTCCTGTACAACCTGTTCCCTGATACACAATATTTAAAAGCCAGGATCAGATTAATAAGATTTCTATTTTAAATGTTTTGTACATCCTAGCCATAATGACGCTAAAAATGATTTTTAGCTTCTGAAAAGGAACAAGAGAGTCAGGAAAAGTAGGCAAGACAAAAACAATCTTTTAAACAAATGATTCAGAAACTGGTAGAGGATTTATTTCAAGAATTAGAAAGCTACATTTAGATGTCCAGAAGGAGAGTTATCTCCTTTCGGTCTTGTATAATGTTGGACAGCCCCCCCAGAAAAGATATCTGTTATTCTATGGCGTCTAAAATGGCACTACATGGCTAATAACTAAATCTCTACTAATTACAAAAAAAAAAAAGAATTCTCATGTCTAACACTATTTCTGGATAAGAGCATAGTAGATACAGTAGTTGAAACCAAGTTTCTGTACCTACACATAAAAAAAAATAAACTGTAGCAATCTCAGTCTGAATCCTATCTTAAAAGGGGCTCTGTTTTACAGCTAATTAACAAGATAAAATATGATCATTCCTACTTAAGAAATTCCTTGCTACTGAATTCAAGACTTTTCTCTTGCTGACTGAATACATTGACTCAATACATGTTCCTTACTGACTCAATACATGTTCCTCCTTCTCTCTTTTTTGAATGGTTTTGATTGAATTGACTTGGTTGTCTATGTGTAAATAACTTAGAAGTCACAGAAAGTAAAACCAGATAATGTGTTTTATCCTTCCTTTTACCCCTGGATTTTATAGCAAAGGTCCTGTACCCAAGAAATAAGAGATGTTTCCTTCCTGAGTGACTGTGGCTTGAAAATCTCTGAGGCTATCCTACAATGAGGAGTGCAACTGTAAAAGTCAAATAAGAAAACATTTGACCTAAATCTTGGCCTAAATAATTGACACTGGGACATCTGCAAAAATAGAAGCTCAGTAGTAACTTTCGATCTGTAAATAAGTAGCTGACTGATTTTCACAAGTACTGAGCAACTTCACTGGTTACCTGTTTTTTTTTTTTCCTACCAAAAATATACGATTAATCTGCTTTAAATAAGGTACCTTCAAATTGTATCTCAAAGCCTGAGCTAGTCACTCAAAATTCTTATTATAGTCTCCGGAGAGAAATAAATACATTCAAAAGGAAATTAATTCAATCTTATGACAAGCAATACTAGATGGATCAAATTAATTATTATGTGTAAGTAGCTATTTCCTTTTTCTTTTTTTTTTTTTTTCAATAAAAGCATCCTTAAATAACTTTACCAGATTCAGAAGTCAGTCTTTCAGATGTATAAAGCTAGGATTAGGGTAAAATCTAAAGTTAGAGCTGATTCCCACTGAAGAGTACAAAATGAAAAATCATATGCTATAAAATTTTTACTTTTGGTGTTGCAGTTCTGTAATTCAAGGATTCTATTTTTATTAACATCTTACTGTGTTCATAGTAATTAATGTTCATCTGTTAATATTGCTGTTCTGAAGCAACTTAAAATGAAAAACTCAATACTATATTCATCTAACTCAATGAAAATGCCAAGCTTATGTTATTTTTACTTAGGTTCTTACTGGAATAGCATTTTAGAAATCTTTGCACTGAACTGATCTTAACATCTATCATTAAAATCTTTTTAATAAATAATTCTCATTTATGAACTGCAAAATACAAAGGTAGGGAAAGGGAATATTTGATTCTTCAATATTGGAAAATGGGAAGAAGATGAAATTGTAACAGAGTCTTGCTGCAGGACTGAACTAAAATCTGGCTGGCCAAGTCAAGAGATTTCAAAGGATTGTTACAGAAGATGTTATGAACATATGAAGGAGGGTCACAAAGATGATCAGAGGGCTGGAGCACCTCTCCTATGAGGACAGGCTGAGAGAGTTGAGGTTGTTCACCCTGGAGAAGAGAAGGTTCTGGGGAGATGTTATAGTGGTCTTCCAGTACCTAAAAGGGGGCTTATGAGAGAGACAGGGAGAAAATTTTTAGCAAGGCCTGTTGTGATAGGACAAGGGGTAATGGTTTTAAAATAGAGGGAGATAGATTCAGACTGAATATAAGGAAAAAAAAAATATTTCAATGGGGATGGTGAAGCACAGGAACCAGTTGCCCAGAGAGGTGGTAGATGCCCCATCCCTGGAAACATTCAAGGCTAGGTTGGATGGAGCTCTGAGCAACCTAATCTATTTGAAGATGTCCTGCTCCTTGCAGGGGGGTTGAACTAGATGACCTTTAAAGGACTCTTTCAACCCTAACTATTCTATGATCCTATAAATATTTCTGTAAGCAGCTAATATCCAGAAGTTCAGATCAGTGGAACTATACGTGCAGCATTTATAGAACTTGTGTGGCTATGTAACCACCATACTGTTGGACAAAAATGGAAACCTTTTTTTATTTAAGATTAAATATTTTTTTTTTTTTTGTAGACCAAACAGATGACACTCTGTACAATAATGCATGTGGGACTGAAGATATAAAACCAGTGCTGCAGACTTTGGTAATTAGAGAAGGGAAACTGTAAAAGGCAATCTGTACTGGAATACAGAGGTTCAAGCTACATTTCATTTTGGCTTAACCAGATCAATGCCCGCCAATGAAATAATATTCAATTTTTTTTTTATATTTTGGTGAAGAAAAAAAAATAATCAATTGTTAATTCTGTTTTTAAAAGAAATCTGATTGGATAGCTGAATAAAATTTGGACCTGCTCATGTAGTCTTTCAGACCTGCTCATGTAATCTTTCAGTCAAGTGATGTCTATATAATTATTTATTATTATTTTTCTGAGATTTTAGAATAACTTTTTCTACTATTGAACTTTCTCTCATTTCTGTACAATCTGCTTTTGTCTTAGTAGTGTAATGATCGGAATCAAATACAGTATTATCGATATCGAACATTCTTCTGCATATATACTGCATTGAATTTAGTAATATTCCTTGCAGTATAACATCCAATATGAATAGCAAAACAAGTTCTTTTGTACTTCCAGGCAATTTAGGAAAATGGTTAATAAAATTGTACCTAAATCTATAGTACTTCATCACCTCTTCTAGTTGCTTTTATTTAATATATTTTTATGGGGTTTTTATCCCCTTGAATTCATATTTTGTTTTGCAATATTATAAATGTTCTTTCAGATATACAAAACTGCAAACTACATATACTGAGATTCTCATCAGAATGTCTTATTATCTGTAATAATGGAAGCAGTGGATAAAAATGAAACCTTACTATTTTATGGATATGCTAGCTTCTTTTATAGTTAGAGACAAAGGTAATAAAATTCCCTTAGAAGGGAATGTATGAATGTGTGAATGCATTTACTACCCAAGTGTGAGGATAAAATAGTTCTGAAATAATTTTGAAATACTGAAAAGTCAGACAGTCCAAAATCATTGATTACCACTTTGTTCAATAACTAGGAGATATGGATTGCTAAAAAACCTATACTAGGGAGTCAAAGTATGATAACAATCTGTCTACTTTTTCTTGGATTATTCATAGGTTCCAAGAAATTAACAGGTCCTAAGAAATTACTAGCTACGATGGAAGTAATGCAGAATCATTGTCATGGTACTTTTCTTCACAGACTAGTTTCAGCCCAAGAGACTAAAACACTATTTTATTTCTAAATAATATTAGGAAGAACATAAAAATCAGATTCTGTGTAATCTGTCTTAAATGCAACAACATATTTGATAAAGCTGGCCACTTAAATGCTATGAACTTTACATTTGCAGATTTTCAAGTCTATGTTTTAAAAAGTATCATTTGTGATAGAGGCTGTTTTAATGTATCACGCCTTTATATTATTCCATTATATTTCCATCAAGTTATGTTTTAGATCAAGATAGGCTATTCTAATTATTTTGTAACTAACTCTGGACAACTTAATAGACATTACTTTACTTATATTTTGTGTTTGTAGATTGCATTTGTGTAGCACCAACAGTGTGAAAAAAAAAGAAAAGGATGTACTCGCTTGCATACAGGAAAAGATAATCCAAATAAGTTATCTACTACATTTAACATTGGCATTTATAAAGTTTTCAAGCTTTTCTGAAAATTTTATGAGAAATAGAAGGGATTGGTTTTGTCACAGGAAAAATGGATATTGTTCAGTTTATAATATAATAAGATATATCTATTACAAACCAGATCATAGCATATGTTAAATTTGATCTTGAATTCTAAGTGATTCAAGTTTCTTTTAGGGGTTTGCTCAGCTGTGACAATACTCAATGCAAAAAAAAATAATAAAAATGAAATAATGAAACAAAAATACTATAAGACAGTGTAGATCAAATAAATACATACTGGATTCCTATATAGTTTCTGATTCAGAGAACAATTATCTTTGTATTTTAAATGACAGCTAACTTAAAATAAATCTCAATGTAAAAAAAAAATAAAAATCTGTAAAATGTATTTACAGAAATGCTAGTAACCTCTTCTGCTACTCTTTGAGAAAGAAGGAAGAAAGTAGGAATGAAGTCAGGAAGGAAGAAGCATGCGAGCAAGCATGCATCTGTATGTATGTACAGAAATACAAGCTGGAGGCTTTTTTTCCATGCCTGTTTAGTAAGAAGCTCGTAAAGACTTTATTTTTTGTAAGCATATCTATTTTCTCCACACCTGAGATTTTTTTTAATTGTTTAAATTTATTTGAATTTAAACAATTGGCTGAATTGTTTAAATTCAAGATAGCAGAATGCAAAGCCCATGAAAGCATGAATGAATGGAAAAAAAAAAAAAAAAAGGAAAAAGAAAAGACTTCTACAAGGTAGACTATTTTAATTTAAAGAAGTAGTAATAGATGAATGTGAGGACAAAAGTAAGTGAACAGAACTTTCGAGATGAGGACAAAGCATTTAATATTTCTACCAAAAAAAAAAATGAAGTCCTTTTGAAACACCTGCTTACAGAAAGAGAATTAAATGTTCTGAACTGTCTAACATTTTGAAAGTGAATATTTACTATTAATAAAGAGGCAGATGAAAGAGAATACTTTACTTGAGGAAGAGAAGAATCAGAAAAACTAGTAAGCTGGAGTTAATGATTATAGACCAAAATCTAGTTTCAAGCTTGCATGGGTGTATTGGGCACTACAACATAACTGAAGAACTGCGAGGAGAAGTAGATCATGTTGACTGATTCATTCAGTTTTGTAGTGAAATGTTCACAGATGAATGTCCCACTGCTTAAGGGCTGGGCAAAAATGCAAGCAAAATATAGATGGATAATATTGTTATGCACAGATGTAGAGAATAAATTCATATTTAGTGCTATATTTGGTACATACATAAATCACGTTGTTGACAAGTCATTGTATGCTTATGCCAGAGATGACATGATTCCTCTTTAGGAAAACACCTTAGAAATTTGCAGCTGCTGAAACTGCAGCCACGGGTAGACAATCTACCAGGCCTGGGTCTTCTCTGCTCTTTCCCTGCAGGGTGCTCCTGAGGCTTCCCCGTGCTGTGGGATTTGTGAGTATATGGAATAAAGGAACATTAATGTCAAAATTGTTATTGTTCATTTCTGAATACAAAACCATTCCTGGTACTTCACACAATAACTGATGAGAATGGAGAATAAAAGACCCAGTAATTCAGCCACCCGTGGGATTGTTTTTGCCCAAGGACCTGGATGTACTTGGTGGGTGATGCGGGAGGATGGGGAAGTCCGATGTGTACCTCAGTAAAATGATAATATTTTCAGAGTGCTTATTTTGAAGTACAGAATGCAAAGAAGCAAAGAAAAAGTTAATACTGACTTTTTTTTTTTTCTGAATTAATTATGGGGTGAATTTACAGGCTGTATATGAGTAGCTACCTGATGAGAACTTGGGTTACCTACCTGAGGAAACTGAAGAACATTCTTGTGGAGATGCTACAGAATCTGAAAAGTATAAAAAAAGTATAAAAAGAAAGCCAACTGAATGAGGAGGAAAACACTTGGTGACATCATTCATAGGAACATATAACTGAAGTGGATACCACATGATGGTGCTGAAGAAGTAGAAAATAAAATCTGTAGGGAATACTAGCAAGAGGAAGAAGCAGTATAAGGGAAAGCATCCAAAGAATCACCGAAAAAAATACAAAAATATAAGGAAATGTCAGTTGCAAGGTTTCCAGAGAAGAGGAAACAGTAGCAAGATTAATAGCACAGGAATTCTGATTCTGATTGAGCAGAAGGTTGCCGTGGCTACACTAAGGGTCGGTTTCAGTGAAATGAAAACCTGCTCATGTGGGAGACAATCTGGTGCCACAGGCTGTCTTCCAGTGTTACTCAACAGAGTGTAGTGTATGTAACTCTAGGAAGATGACAAGGAGATATGAGCAATCATAGAAAATAATTTCAATAGTTTAATACACAGTAATACTTTTGCAATTATTACACTGAGTCAATTTTTATTATCTACTGGAAAGCAGGGAAGATGCATTTTTAAATGTAATTTACATACTTTATCAAAATGAGGAAGACATATCTAAGAAAATGAAACAAAGAAGGTGTTAAGTGGAGCAGAAAAATTACAGTTGCAATATATTTTCCTTAATTAAACAGCAGATTCATGGCAAAAGCAGCTTTAGAAATATTTTAGAAACTTTTGAACTAAATTTTATGTGAACAATTATGTAATAAAATGTATTTTATCATGCACTTCAAAAGCATTATTTTGTAATATAACTGACACTGCTTTTATGTCCAAAATAAAAATTTCTGAACTGTCTTGATTTATATCAGACACCTTAGATCAGTAGCTTGTAATTTACTAGTATGTGGTACTGATAATAGCTATTTCGCTCCCATAGTTCGGAGCATTTAATCCTTTTGATTTATTATTTAGCAAAATATAGTTTTTCCAATTTCAAATTAAAATTCTAATGGCAAATTTCTGAGTTCATCCATATTTCATGTGAGTTCAGTGGTGGTAAAAATTCCCTTTTAATAATATCTTAATTTTATGGCAAATTCCTTTCAGATAGGGGGTATGCAGTACAAAAACCTCAAGTTCATGAGAAGAAAATACTAGTAAAAAAATAGCTGTGCATTTTGATAATGAGTAGAAAAGTACAACAAGAGGAATTTTTTAAAATACACTTACATTTTATACTTTTGTATACTTTTTTTTTTACATATATATTTATGTATACATATCTGAGTATGCAATATCTTGCTGTGGAATAAATTTATGATAAATATTTTTTACCTGACTTTCAATACTAATTTGTTCCTAACAGATTATGATGGGTACACTTGACCCCTTAAGCAGACTGGCGCTGGTTTGCTGCAGGCTCCTAAGGAGCTAAAGGCCTGAGTAGCAGCTGCGTCAAAAACTCCTCTAGTCCAAATCTGTTCTCTGAAAATCTACAAAGGAGGAGAGTGATGCAGTAAGTGTTGAGACATATGAACTTGGAACACTGATAACGCGATTAATGCATGAAAATGAGTGGCTTTTCCAAGAATAATTTATCAAGGAATAAAGAAAGTTGTGGGTACAAGGAGTCTTATGCTTACCTTTTCCATTGCACGTAGTTTGACTATAAGCCAACCAATACAACAGTCTCAGTGACTCTTCCTTGAGCTCTCCCTGCTAGGCAGTGTGGCTGCATGACAGTAATCTCCCCTGAAACAAGGGCACCTCTCAAGTTTGCTCCTTGAGGCAAAGAGACCTCATACCAATGTCAGATTTTTGGTAAGTGACAAATGTAATGCATAAGCTTGTAGTACAGTAACTTTGATTTTGCCTTGGTAACTTTGATTGTGTTGAATTTATACTAACGAAACTTTGTAATTGTGATATATCGCACATATATAATCTGAACCTCAGGACTCCATGGAAGGTGCTCCTTACCATTCATGTCTTCAGTCTCTCTGTGAATCATTCTAATTTGAGTGCAACTCAATTTTCTTTTATATGTTTTTCCATGTAGTAATTAACAGAGTGAACTTTACCATTGGATTTGTTAAGTCACACTTTAACAACACCATATTAAAACCACTTTTGCTAACACCTTTGATAGTGGTTCTTTAAGTGATCATTTGTGACAAACTGGAATAGTCAGTAGGATCCTAAATCAGGATTTGCAACAAATTGGCATAGCAGACAGGATCAGAAATCAGGATTCATGATATAGATATACTTAGAACTCTTTGAAGCACTAGTAGATACTCACCAACTGTAAATAGTTGGTGCGTATCTGAAAATTAAATTGTTTTCTTTTTTAAAAGATATATTGAATTGCTTTAAAGAATTATTGCTAATAATTCTAAGGTACTGGAGATTCTGACATATGAGAAAAGGCTGAGAGCGCTGGAATTTTTCAGATGAAGAAGAAGCTTGTGGGAACTTAACAGTGTATACATACCTGAGGGGAGCCAGGTAAGCTTTTTCATTGTGAGAGTCATCAAGCATTGGGACAGCTTTCCCACAGAGGATATAGAGCCTCCATCCTTGTAAGCATTCAGAACCTGACTGGCCATGGTGCTTAGCAACCTGCTGTGGCTGACTCTGCTTTGGATTGGAGATTTGGACAACCTGATTTTCACAGGTCCCTTCCAATCTCAGATATTCAGTGGTTGTGTGTTTTGGGTTTGTTGGTTTTGTTTGCTTTCTTTTTTTCTTGTTTTCAGTATGTCCTGGTTCTGGCTAGGATAGAGTTAATATTCACCTAAGCTGGGAGGAAAACTGGAGATGGTGGCCCCTATGGCTGGGGCACCCAGCTGGGATAGTTAACTAATTAGCTAACAGCTAATTAGTTAACTAATTAGCTAACAGCTGGGGTTAATTTACCCAAATTAGCCAAAGGGCTAGTCCATCTCATCTGACATCATGCTCATATATAACTGAGGAGGGTGCTCAGGAGAGTCTCCTACTATGTGGGAAGAAACTAGGTGTGGAGATTTGTTGTAAGGCATTGTACTGTGTTTGTTTTCCATCACTGTTTTGTTTTCTTCTGTTATTGCTGTTAAATTTATTTTTTTTGTTTCATCTAAACCCATGTGTTTTTTGCTGTCTTTTGTTTACCAGTTCTCCCTTCTGTCCCACTGGAGGATGGGGAGAGTGAGAGAGAGACTGTGTAGTCTGGTCCTGATCGGGGCTGAACTATGACATAGTATAATAAACAAAATGGCTTAGCTTGGCAGAAAATATTTATTTTTAACTTACACTTTTTGTCCATATATAAATATAGGAAATGGTAGACTTCATTTAGGTGAAATCTCTAAGTTAAGCAAGAGGATGTCCACTGATATAGAAGATTTCTTAATTAAGCTTTCACTAAGTATTTTGAAGACATCCTACACACACAGAGCGGAATCGTAACATTTTTATTAAGTAAAATATTCCAGAAATAAATTAACAGTCCCTCTCTCCCAGTATATTGGAGCTTCATAAATATTATTTTTTGTAATTGATTTCACAAAAAAACTAAAATGCTTGGGTCTCAGTTGAGCCTGTATTGTTAAAGGGAAATGTGGAAATTCTTATGAGGTTTATTCTGTTACTCTATAGAGAAGACAGATTTGTCATCAAAGCTTGTGGAACACAATAGCATTCACATCTATTGCAATTAGATGGAACCAGTTTTAATCAATGACAGTTGTGCTGAATAACATAGTATTTCAACTGAATGAAGAATTAGAGTGGAGGTGAATGTAGTTTACTCAAATAGCAAAATGTTACTCACTAGAAGAACAGAGAGCTTCAGTGATTTCAGCTCCCCGCAATGGATGTTTTGAGCAACATTAAGTAGCCTTTATTCATTCTAGAATTTATTTATGTAAACAATTCCCTTGAAATAAATTAAGTAACTAGAGTTTTCCAGCCTTTCCTTAGGAGTGCTCCCCTCACGGAAGCAAACGTAGAGCCACCCTGTCACCATGCATCTCTACAGAGTAAGTGATTTACCATAGCAAATAACCAAATGGAAAAAAAAAAAAATGGCAGAAAACTGTTTTCTCATTTAACTTTTTCTCTAACTGGTCTGAAAATTTTGTTAATTCATGGGAGACAACAAGACACAGAAATAATACTTCATTTGTGGTTTAACTATAAATAAATAAATGTTAAATTTTGAATTTGTCACCCTGGCTTCTTCTTCTAGGCAATATGTTTTTTTTTGCCACAGCATACTAGACTTCTTGACCATAGATGCACCAGCCGTGGTTACCGAAGCTGTGAAGCTAGCAATGATAATTCCTTGGAACTTAGTATTCATTTTCCATTTTTACAGCACCCTGTACTTCCTGTTGAACAAGCAAGAAACTTCAGAATCTCTTTTTACTAACATGCCTAAGATATGCAATGTCTGTGCTGTTCCAAGTTGATCAAGCAGGAAATACATACTACTCCCATGAGTGGAAATTTTGTATTCCTGCTGATACTGCAAGTTGTTTTCCCTCTGCAGCTCTGCTGAAGACTTCAACATCTTTTACAGTACAGATTAAGTAACTACAGAATGTGTAGAACTGTTGCACCTTTTAAAAGCTTAATCTTAGTATATAGTGCTAAAACTAATATTCAGAGCCATTAAAGAGAAGGCTTAAGACTAAATCAAAACATAACGAATTCAAAAGGTCTACAGACTTTAAAGGATTACCATAAGAAAAAAATCCTGACTGCCTCATCTACATAAATAAGTACACAAACAATGTATTTCTGACAGACATTCATATAAAGAAATATTTATTTAGGTGAAAAATCTGCTTGATCTGCAAGTAACTAGCTACTTTCTTATTTCCTGCTTAGTTCTAGTTACTAATTTCATTAAAAGACAGATAAAATTGCCTTAGATTTTTATTTTTAATATTCATCTTGGTTTTTCCATTTAAAGCATTAGTGGTTTTTTTTTCTGTCAAATGCAATGAAATCACCAGTGACAGAATGGTTATTAATGAGACAATTTTGGTAATTAAACATGCAATCTTCTGCATTAAAAGATGGCAGATTTGTGGTACAGCATCTTTACTTTGAGATTTCTGAGTAGCAGTCTATAAAAAATTGAGTTTGGGTTGATCTTCTCAAGAAGACAAAAAAAGACACTACACCTGAATTATATCTTGTACTATATGCAGTCATATAAAACAGAATTGATGGCATAGTTGGTATAAAGCATTAACATTCTGATTTAGTAGACTTTCAAATCGATTTTATACTGAAAGAAATTACTATATGCAGTACTGAGCAAAAGAAAAGCGAAGTCACTTATCTTTATTTTAAATATAGATGAATTGGGGATGAAATTAGGTTTTTTAATAAAACATTTCTAAGACAGTTTAT
>WHYT01017509.1:398710-414182 GCA_009806455.1 Tetrax tetrax
TATCGTACCATTATTTCACTTCTACTGTTTTTCTTCTTCATAGTTTTGCATCTTCATTTCAAGTAATTCAGACTATTTCATATTGTATTTTCTGTCTGAAGAAGAACTGAAGGAGAAAGAAACCCATTAGACGTTTCTTGCTGAAAATTTTAAGATAGATCATAAACTATTGAAATGGAATTTTTAAATACCTTTTTTGAACTTCTTTGTAAAGTGTGATTGATTTGTGAATTAGAGACTAAAACACAAGCAATTTCATTGAATAATACCCCACTGATATACCTGAATGTTTGCTTTGTGTTGCACCTGTTGATATTTATCATCATTGTTAGTGACATTTTTTAATATATTTTATGCACAAAAAAAGAAATGGCCATGTTAGACTTAGAACAATGATATTTCAATGGCAGGATTAACAACTAAATCATTCTGTCATTTTGGAATAAGTTTTGGGAGACCCATGTCAAAACCCAGTATCCAAATGAAATAAGATCTTGATAAGTCATTTGGCCTCAGGAAAACCAACATTATCCTTTCATTTTTCAGTTATAATCAAAACCTTTTAAAATCCCTATCACTTAGAATTTTAAACTCCTCAAACAATCTAATTTATTTTCAATTGGAAAAGGTAACTGATTTAATTAAACATTGATTCAAAATACAGTGAAGTTGATGAAAGACTTTTTCATTGACTTCAGAGGGACTTGTATCAGCCTTTGATGATCTATTCCTTACTCACATCAGTATGGCATGTTGTAGCCTGCAAAAGAGTTTGAGTATTTATCACGGTAGTTTAGAGATGACTATTAAAAGTTGGTTTTTTTTTTTCTTTTGGGGCATGAAAGGTTGGGGAATGAATTTTTAAGATTTTTGGGTGTCCTGTGGCCACAGAAATCAAATTTGGAAAACACTTTTCTCCTTGAAAGAACTATGTAGCTTCTTTCCCCTGCAGTCTTCTAATTAAACCCCATCTCCAATCATTTTCCTGGTTGATGGGGCTTTATATCCTATGTACATATGTGTGAAAGTCTCAGTGCCAAAAACATGAGGAGAGGTCATGGGTCAAGAGTTCCCGTAGGTCTGGGTACCAGCAACTGTGTAGACCAGACTGTGTATATATTTCCCTTGGGAACATGAATCCTGTGTGTATGCATGTATGTATGAGCAATTCACAAGCAAATTTCAAGTCAGAGTAGCTAAGAAGTAACTGGTGAATAGGATAAGAGCTCTAGGAACTAGCTTCCAGAGAGTGCTTCTTCATGTGTATATTGGGGCAACTGAAATGCCTTCATAGAGGTAGCAGGGATGGCTCTGAAAGATGAAATCAGCTAAAATCATGATGGAAGTCAAGGGCAATATTACAGAGAGTTAAAAATAGCATTAAATATTTATGTTAAGGCAATTCAACCCTGCCCAGAGAGGTTAGCTCAGATATAGATATCTGATTTTTAAGTGAACTGAGTCCCATTCCTTCTGTCCTGAATAATCAAGTGGTGTGTTGGTTTTTTTTTTATTTCCCTTGTTAAAGAACTACTCAATTTAGATATTGTCTTAATGAAGTATTTATTCTGGTCAAATAGACAACTACTCTGCAGGAATTATTTCTGAGGTTTTTTTCTTAGCTCATTATTTCCAAACTTATGGATAAAAACTTAAAAATTTATAGAGAACTAAAAAGTTGTTTAAAAATGTATTTTGATTTCTGAGTAATATCCCTGAGGACACATCACACTTTGTGGAGGATTTCTATCCTACAAGAGGAAATAATTCTTTGTAGTTTGGGGGGGTTTTTTTGGTTTTTTGTTGGTTTGTTTTTCTTTTTGTTGTTGGGTTTTTTTTTTCCTTTTTACAAATGGCAGTATTGTATCAACATGAAGTATGTAAACTTCAGTATGGTAGAAACAGGAGTAAAAAATACCATTCATGCAAAGCTATGTTTCTATAGTTCTTCTCTGAGATAAGTGTTAATATGCTCTGAATAAAAATAAAGAATTTTCTTTTTTTTTTTTAAAAAAAAGCTGCTTAAACATATACTCTTCTAAATATTCAAGCCCTAATGTAATGATGTAAAGATTACCTGCAGTAGCTTATCACAAGATGTCAATATATCCATAATTAAAGTATAAATTATATGTGTTTTCTTCAGAGTCTTAAAACAAATATAGCTATGTTTACAGGTAGTTCTGCAAAGGCTCTATCAAAAGTATGCCTAAAATAAGCATGTGAAAATGAACCTTCATCAAAGTAATGTGTGTGTGGGCCAAATGGCTTGGTGCAAAACTGAGTGACAGAACCTGTATTAATCTTGACATCAGTTTGGAAAGATAAAATAGTTTGTAGAACTATAGTGTGAATTCCTCAAACCCTCACTGAGCTATAGCTATAGCATCTTTGTTGAACTATAGCATCTTTGCTAAAGACTTCTGGAAGCAGCAGGATCTTACTTGGAAGGAAAGATAGACTGTCATATCATTGTGAAATGATCTGGCTGACAGCCTGTGACAACACCTGGATATAAATTCATGCAATCATAGAGACTGTTGGAACACTGTCACACAGCCATCCAGCACTTATAGAAGCAGAGGTCTTGAGGAGACCTGCTCAGATCCTGACATGGATACTGGAGGGAGTGGATATTGTGTTTCTCCAGACTGGGCCATGATGACTTACTGATGTCGTTACTGGGGCAGATCTCAATTAACTGGAATGTATTATGCATGTGTGCACGTGTGTGTGTTTGTGTGTGTAGGTGCATGAGACAGTGCACGTGCAAAGCTTTTTTGATGCAGAACATCTCCTACTTGTCCCATTTCGTAAATCAAGCTTAACAGTGTGATGTTGATATTTCTTCCTCTAACCCTGACAAGGGGTAAACAAGACTGTTTCTGAATGTGTCTTAACATTATCTTCTACAAAGAAGAATGTACAACATGGAATTTCAGCAAAATTAAAATGACAAAAGAAAAAAATTAAATATATTTTTTAGAGATAACAATATTATTACTTTGTTCTAACTCAATAAGCAAAATGAAAGAAAATGGAAAGAAATTAAATACCTTTTGGTTTTTTCCCCTTATCTGAGAAAGAAAAGGACATTTAAGACTATTAGATATCAGACATATGGAGTCCCATATAAGAAAGGCAAATATAGTTTAACCTAAGAGAAGAAAGAAGATACTTCATATACACAAAGATGCTCTTACTTGATTAGCGTATAAGCAAGTTACTCTGTGAATAATGGGACTGGTAAAACCTGAATAGTGGCAAAGATAAAACCTGATTTCTTATGGAACCGTTGCCACATACTTCTTATTTATTTCTTCTGTGTTCAGTGTCCTTTCTCTTTTGTTATGAAATATTTATTTTATCCTCACATGTCTTTTATCTATTTCTATGACCAAGCAGCAGTACATACTGTGGCTGGCTCATTTTTGCAGAAAAATATTCACCTTTTTTCAGTGACGGTCATTTGTAACTGTTTTATGTTGGACACTAATTTCATGAAACGTTTTATCTTTGCAAATTCTATTACTTTAGTTGTAACTAACCAAAGGATTGAAGAGTTATTTAGGAGGCATAATAAATAGATTGATTACATCTGATTTGTAATTTACTCCTGAAATCAAGCAGATCATGGTGTCATGCACATAGGAATCCATTTTAAGTTCATAAGAAGTTCATCATATCATTCCTTCAGACTGTTACCACATGTTGCCAATGAGGGCCAGCAAACTTTAAGACATGTAGTTTTCATCCTTAGTAGCGTTAAAGTATTTAAAAATAAAAATCTTACTTTTCTTATTCATGATCAGCTTGCTTTTCTCTTTGCTTTCTTTGCACATGAGCTTAATACTGTATTTTGCCAGCCTATTCGTTTCCTCAGATTTCCAGATTCCGGGCCATGTATGCAATTAACACAGCTGCACGATGAAGATCTATTACAAGGATTATTAGTATTTACATTTCCAGGTGTAAACTGTTCTCTTATTGGAGTCAGAAGAAATTTTGTCATAATATGCACATGAATATTTCACATTTGCTCAAGTTTTCCATATATAAGAGGCTTCAAGAATAGCTCTTATATAGAGGGATAGCATATTAAAATGACTAGTTTACTGAAGTTTTGTTATGTCTTTTCTAACAGTTTTTTTTAAATTTAAATGTATTTTTGCAAATTTAATTATACCTTACATTTACATATGTAATATTCCACTACTATTGCATACACTCAATATGTAATGAACTATAAAGAGATATCCTAGGTTATAGAAGTCAACATCACTCACATTAATACCTATATCTTGGGAAAATTAGTCAAAATAGATCTGGGAAGATATGGAATAGTACTTAGTGCGTATATGTATGCATCCCTGGAAACGTTCAAGGCCAGGCTGGATGAGGCTCTGAGCAACCTGTTCTAGTCAGGGATGTCCCTGCTCCTTGCAGGGGGTTGGACTAGATGACCTTTGAAGGTCCCTTCCCACCCTAACCATTCTATGATTCTATGTAGTAACCAGAAAATAATCATTAGATCTTTGACATTTACAGTGAAAGCAGACAGAGTCTTTACTTCCAAGGTCCAAAAAAAAGGTGACGTCATACAACATAAACTATGTCCCATAAACTATGATAGTGCAAGGATTTTTACGTTCAAGACTTTTTAAAAAACTCTATCGTCTGTAATGGTTATCTTTTTATTCATTTTATTGTTAAACTGTTGTAGTTTAGCCCCACTTAAGACCAAGTTACAAAGTCTCTCAGTCCCTGAGAACTTACAGCAAAAAATAAAGGCTTGAAGTTTGACATAAGAACAGGGAGAGATCCTTAAAGTACCATTATGGGCAAAACAAACCTGACTTGGGGAAAACTATTTATTTATTATTAAAAATAAAGCAGGAAAATGAGAAAGAGATCAAAGTAACTTCCTCCACCCCCACCCCCCTCTTCCCAGGCTTAAGTTAATTTCTATTATCTCTACCTCCGTCCCTGCTGAGCTGCACAGGGGGGGATAGGAAATGGGGGTTACCGTTGGTTCATCACTTGTCGCCTTACTCTGCTTCTTCCTCCCCAGGGGGAAGAACTCTTCACATTCCTCCACTGTTCCAGTATGGAGTCCCTCCCACAGACTACAGTCCTTCATGAATTGCTCTGGTGTGGGTCATTTTTTTCCACGGGGTGCAGTCCCTGAGGAAACAGCTGCCCCAGCACGGTCCCTCCATGGGCCACAGCCTCCTCCAGGCCGCCTGCCCAAACATGGGGTCCCCCAAGGGCTGCAGGTGGGTCTCTGCTCCTCTGTGGGCCTCCATGGGCTGCAGGGGGACAGCCGGTTTCACCATGTTCTTCACCATGGGCTGAGGAGAATCTCTACCAGGAGCAACATTACTGCTTCCTGTCCTTCTTCACTGACCTTGGTGTCTGCAGTCTTTCCTCTCCAAGAAATTCTTCACAATTGCCTTGTGCAGGTGCCTCTCAGGTTCTCTTCACATCTCCTCTCTTCACTTCCTGCAGTTGGGCTGAGCAGAATCAGGCCCAGATGACTGCCTGGGAGGAGGCCAGAGGGTGAAGACCACAAGGCTCACGCCTCCCCCTCTCTACTCTCCCTGCTTCAGCTTCTTCACATCTTCACTTCTCTTTTTTTTTTTTATAATTATTTTTCCCCAACTTAAATATACTGTCAGAGAGGTTTTATCAGGGAACATTCTCTCACCAATTGGCTTTGCCCAGGTCAGTGGCAGACCCAGCTGAGTCCACTAGACAAAGGGAAATTTCTAGCAGCTTTTTGCAGAAGCTGCCACTGTAGCACCCTTCTACTAAACAAAACCAACAGAACTGTTTAAGTAGTAATGTGTTATGGATTAAAGGTGCAGTCTTAAATATGAATAGTTTGTGAAGGATTCAAACCACTAAAATATCATCAGAAGTACTGTACTTTTCAATGTCTATAATTAAGCATTCATATTTACAAAGTTGCAGTAGGTCAAAATTGTGGGAGTAGTTTCATAATTACTCTTATTGTACATATACAAATACTAAATAACCAAGGATGTCCCTGTGAAGTTACCTTACTGCCTTTCTGATAATATGAATTCCTCAGTGAATCCCACTTCAACCTCTTCAGTCCATATGACTGCTAATGATAAAGACAGGCAGTGAAAACAACATTCTTCTAGAAGTATTGATCTCTCATGCTTTGCAGCATATTTGACCTATTGTCTTTATTAATACTTTGATGGTGATATCATCATTAACTAGATCTATAATAATTTTTAACCTTAATAGTGCCAAGAATTAATAGAAAAATCTGATATCAAAGTTGTGTGTGGTTTTCAGATCATAACATAATTGCAACATCAGTAAATACAAAGATGTGAAGGTTTTTGAGGGCCAGAATCATCTAATCTAATTCTATTTTTCTGGAATTTTCCATTGCATTTCAGTTGGTCTCAGTTAACAAAGGCAGGGGAACGAAAAAAGCTGGGAGAATAACTCACGTTGTGGTATGACTGTTGACAATGATTATAAAAAGAGCCTATATGACCAGTTCACGTGAGGTATTCAACCTCTACACAGCTAAAGTTAAGCGAGATTAATTCCATCTTCACTCTTGACAAGACAGAAGGTGAGCTAAATTGCTGTGAAATAGACCACTTGTCTTCTTACATCAGCATGACAAGAAAGCATCTTAGTCACATTTTGTACAATGTGCTTAAATGAGACAGCTTTTTTTTTCTCACTTTTTTTTTACCACTCTCGGTACATTCTTAGTACATAGGAAATTATTCTCTTTTTTTATAATTTCAAAAGATATATACAATAGTGCTGACACATATTTATATTGTTATTTTCTTCCAGATAAACAGAAAGTTCAATGTCTTCTCATCATTCCTGAAAAATACAGACTTTTAGTCTTAATATTAATTGTTTTATTTCTTGCAAAGAACATAGTAGTAGATGAGAATTATTAAATTTAAAATTTCAGTCTTCTGTTTAAGAAATTAGCTATGTTTTGAAGAAATTTGCAATTATAGTTATTGTTTTTTACTTTTGGAAAGATAATGGAATACATTCCAAGCATATCTGCAATCAGTTGTAGTCAGAAGTTCTGCATGAGTTGACACTTCTCTTTTGAAGTCTATGGAAATTCAAATGGATCAGAATTTATATTGGCTATATCTTAACCCACCTCAGATAGAATGGTTATAGCACACTAGATTTTTTTTTAAAAAAGGTCTAAAAGAAGGCATATTCTCATACAGTCTGTAATGGACTGTATATTTGGTTGTTATGTTAAAGAGAACTCATATGGACTGGATGAGAGAGACTGTGTGCTGGAAGTGTACAGTTTGTGGAGAGTGAAAGAGAAAGTCTGTGGAGAAAAGCAGGGTGCCAGCATCTCTGACAAGATTCTTTCAGAGGTTCCATGTGTGAAGGGTTTAGTGCATAACACAAAATTTATTTATTTGAAGCTCTTTGAAGTTACATGAGATTTTGATTTAGTGGAGAAATGTAGCAATGCTACAAGCTACACTTAGCAGAGTGCAGCAATGGCCGTATATAGTTGAATCACAATACAAACGTGATACTCATTGCCTGTCTGTGTAATATGCCCATTGTCAGAGCACTGAGTGTCCCCATTTGCCAGGAAGGTATGAGTTCAAACCAGATCAAGCCCATTGCTCCTCTCAAAGTTTGTTTTGTTAGTTGCTTGGTTCTCATACTCTACATCGGGATTACTCACATATAAACTCCCCTCTCACACATTGGTCTGGCTGACTCAGGAAGACATTTTCACAGCTGTTACACAATTGCTTGATTCACTCAGCCAATATTACTGGTTGATTTGGTCAACCAATCTAGCCAACTGATCTACTCAGTTGCTATAGCTGTTTAGGCAGATCATATGCCACCCTCCAATCCTCTTTGTGTTGAGGTAAGTTCAGCTTTCTCTGCAGCAGCTGTGGTCAGTTGCTCCTTACATCTTTCCCCAAGCTCCATGTGCACAATGCCTTTGTCCATCTCCTTATGGCCCTCTTCCACTACTCATTGATTTGTCGCACAGCATCAAGTAGCCAAGGCTGAGCGCACTGTCAAAAAAACCTCAGGGACCATGTGAGACCACTTAGAACTAACTGAAAAGCAGAAAACTGATGAATGGCCTGGCAGCAACGACCTGTTTGTAAGGACAATGAAAGGTTTGTTTATACATTCTAGTTTCACACAGTTTTATTCATATTCTTGAATTTTGGTTATTTAAAAAGTGAAATAAATTTGTTTATATTCTAATGGACACCTCCCATGTGCACACAACCACCAGGTTTATAAGCTTTTGGCCTTCTTTGAGGAGATGAACATAAAGAAATTATTTAGTCTGATCCCATGAAAATTCTGATTTATTATGATCTCTAGAGAAACCTGTGCTTGACAGAAATACAGGATGTACTGCACATTCAGTGTTTAGTAAAGTTTGGTTAACTGTGTGAAATTAATTAGGAATTTGATGAGTTTCTTCATATCCATATAAAACTATATTTTTTAATTAAAAATTCAGATATATCCTTTCCTCAGCAGCTCATTTGAATTCATTTTAATTCATTTTTTGGCTAGGATAGAGTTAATTTTTTTCCTAGTAGCTGATGTGATGCTTGTTTTGGATTTTGTATGAGAATAATGTTGATAACACACTAATGTTTCACTTGCTGCTAAATAGTGCTTATACTAACTCAAGGACTTTCAGCTTCCCATGCTCTGCCCACCTCTGAGGAGGTGCATGAGAAGCTGTGAAGGAGCATAGCCAGGACAGCTGACCCAAACTGGCCAAAAAGATATTCCATATCATATGATGTCATATTCAGTATATAAACTGGGGGGAGTTGGCCAGGAGGCTGGGCATTGATTAGTGGGTGATGAGAAATTGCACTGTGCATCACTAATTTTTGATTATGATGATGATGATTATTATTATTATCTTCCTTTACTGTCCTATTAAGCTGTCTTTATCTTAAACCATGAGTTTTCCTTTTTTATTTTTTTTCCCTCCCTGTCGCACCAGGGGAGGGGAGAAGTAAGCAAGCAGCTGCATGGTGCTTAGTTGCCAGCTGGGGTTAAAATACAACAGCATGTATAATTAATAACTATTTTCATCTCCATAAATAGATGAATTGATGAATAATCAATTTTAAATAAAATAATTAAAAGGTGACATAACATCCTTTTTTATAACATTTCGCAAAATAAAATGACATAGTACTCACTCATTATACAACCTGGTAATGTCTTGGCTTTCCTTGAAAATTACTATGAAGATTTTATTTGCTTTTGTAGTTCAAGTATTAGAATTGCAATATGATTTGAAAGTATTTCCTTTAGTCTAGCATTTAACTTCTTTATTCAATAGCTCCAGGGATGATCCAAGAACATTTTATTGTTAAACACTTTACAAACATCTGACCTATTAGTTCCTTCTTTTTTTTTTTTTTTTTTTTTGTTAGTCAGGAAGAAAAAAACCCTACTTGAGTAAAATCAAGCTAAAATCACCAATAACTTGGTTATATGTAATCTGAATTATATTGAGATATGGACCTGCTACTAATATAGGCCCAGAAGTTTTCATGATATCAGCATTTTCTCTATCTGACTTGTCTTTATCCCATTCCCTCAACTGTTTCTAAAACCAGCTGATCAAACTCCTTCATTATTAAACTAGAATTTCTAAATAGAAGTATAGGAAGTTTCAGTTAAGATTCTAGTAAATCTAGTACTAACTACATTTTATAAACAACAAAAAAAAATGTAAAAATCAAATTAAATAAATCATTAAATTCTGGACTGTACAGACACCACCCCCACCCCCCAAACTCAAAATTATTATACTTCTTTTCTTGTGATAATGGACCAAATGCCATAGAAAAGCAGTGTTTAACTTTTTAATCAGCAATTTTAAGGAAAAGTTTTGAATCAATTGTAATTTTAAGACGCTATACAAAATTCTAGGGAATTTTCTACAAGTTATAAGGTAAAACAAGGGAATTATTATTTATAGTTGTGATTCCCTTCCCCATAAAAAAACCCAAAACTGTGGTTCACATAATCATACAGGCATAAATAAGTTATTTGTGTTTATTCATTTGCCATGAAAAGAAGTTTTCTTAGATTTTTGCTTGTAATGATAAAAGATAGTTATCAATGCCACAGTGTGTGTAATTGTGCTATCTTTATTATCTCAGTGAATGGTTACAAAGTTTTCTCACTTCTATTATTCTGGATTATTTTTACCATTGAAACTTTAAAACTAAAGATATTTGTAAATGTGTTCTTTAAGTTTTCCTCTTACTTAGACTTGTAGTCAGTATAAGTTCAGATACAACCGATTTTTCTGCTCATAAATGCTGATAATTAAGCTTTTGGGCATAAGAAGAAAGATCAAAACAAAACATGTGGGTATCTGGGAAGTCATTAGGTAAAGTTTAGGTTCCTGGACATAATAGAAGTGGCATATGAAGTGGCAGGTGTTTATATTCCTTATTTACTTTTTTTTTTTCCCCAGTTTGCTTGTTTGTTTGTTCGGGTTTTTTTTTACTTTTTTTCATGTCAGAGAAGTATATCAGCTGCCTGACGTTAGAATCCTAGAATTATAGAATAGTTAGGATTGGAAGAGGCCTTTAAAGGTCAACTAGTCCAACCCCCCCTGCAAGGAGCAGGGATATTTTCAACTAGATCAGGCTGCTCAGACCACTGTCGAATCTGATCTTGAGTATTTCCAGTGGTGGGGCATCTACCACATCTGAGTTCATTAGTCTCTTTTGTATACAAACACTTGTAATCCACCATTCTAGATGCTAGGGTGGCCATTTGATATCTACATCCATTTGAATTTAATAAATGAGGAAGACCTACATGTAAGTCTGTTGTGATTTGTCACTGACGAAGCTAGAGAGAGAAATTCCGTAAAAGCCTTATTTCTCTAGCTGAGTTCCTTGAAGTGAAATGCTGTCAACATTTTATACTTTTAATCATATTTTTAATATCTCATATCTGTAGCAAGTTTCTTCTACATCAAGCTGCAGGGCATGTGGAAATGGATCAATGCAGTTGTTAAGTGAGATAGAAAAGAACCATTTAACATTGTGAATTTGTTTTATTTTTTGAAAAGGAGAACTTGGAGATAATTTATTCAATAAGATGATGAGATCAGTTGTATTTTCAAACTTAACAGAGAAAATCATGAATAAGTTAGGTCACTGCTCACAAACGTAAATCAATCCATTAAGCAAAGTGAAGTTTTTAGCAAGTGCCGACTGCATGCCAAACTGATAATCTCTAAACACACACACATACACACATGCACACACTCAGAATATCTTTGAAAAGGTTTGGTTTGTTATGTTGAAAACCAACCAAAAATATTTTTATTTGCTTGGTTAGTTTTCCATCACACAGTAAATTTCACTACCACTGACACTATTTCCCATTTTTGCTGAAATCTAACACCCTCCAAATACTTTGTTTTGTTCAGTACAAAAAGCTATTAAATAAAGCCCTAAGGTTTCTGGAGCTTGTAGCACACTGAATTACATGGTTATAAGGATCACCAAAACAAGTGACTTTTAAAATTTGCAAGTCTTAGTAAGGACCCTGGTGGAACCAGTGATCTTTCAGAGTTCTAGAAAAATCTATAATGACTGAAATTACAATCCTTTAGTGCATTTTAAGTTGACTAAAAAAAAAATTGAGCGAGTTTTTCTTGAATATCATCTGCAAAACTATTGATGAGAAACATGAGCATACAGATTTTTACAAAGTCACCTTGCAAAATTGAGTGAGTTCCTTTATCTCCTAGATGCTGAGGAATACAGAAATACTAGTGTACAAATTATGTAGAAGTTAACTCTATAAACAATTCCAGCAAAACTTGCCAAACTGTCAGGCTGTTTCTATATTTTTTGCACCTTTTTTCAGGCAAGACATAAACAAAAGCCCTGGTGATATTAAATGACAAAATGTCTTCTAGCTAATACCTTCTTTACGGAGCTCCTCAAAAACCAAAAGGAGAAAAAAAGGCTGTTATTAGGAAACTTTTCATGGATACTCAAAATATAAAGCTCATTAAAAGTGGACTGACGTTAAAGTGGCCCTTAGGCCTGAGGAGGGCAGTCAACTGGCCAGTACATTTGCTTAAAGATTTTTCGCAAGAATTCAGAACAGCCTCTTTTATGAATGTTTTAAAGCAAGTATTCCCAGCGGGAGAAAAAAAATAAGACCTTTTCATATCTTCTCACAGTGCCTTTAAACAGATTCTAGAATTGACTATGTCTATAGAAGCTAAAAAAAAGTAGAAGTCAATGTGGAGTTTTATTTACTGAAGTTTTATCCAAGCATAAACTGTCTGGTGGAAAAGTGTTTTGCTTGGCATCTTGAACAATGTGAATTTTTCCTTGCTTTGACAGTATAATTCTCAGTAATAGTGAAGCTCGAGTAGGTATCTTGGCAACAAAAACTTTGACAAACTCAGTAATGATTTCCCTGAAGGCTTTGTTAATGTGGCAGTATTTTTCAGTATTTAAAGTATTAGTATTCTGTTAATTTTCTGTCATACATGTTTATATCTGATATCTCGTTTGAAAAAACAGCAGGCAGATGTACAGCTCACAGTAAATTCCTGTGCTATGAGATTTAAATGCATATTAATTTATTAAACACCATCAGATCACACTAGAAAGGACTCTTGAGTATTTCCAGAATATGAACAACACCGCTATAAGAAAAAAAAAGTAAATCTAGCAAATAATAGCTGGAAAAAGCAATCTTAAACTCCGAAGTTTGCAATAAGCATGCATGTTCTCTTTGCATTATATTTTTACTCATTTGGTCGCTGTAGCAGCTACCAAAACAGATTAATAAAACCTAGAATTATTTTGAAGTTGAATATTATTGTAGATCTGGCTTCCAGGACTGTTAATCATTCTATCAGCAAATATTGTACAAACAGCTGCAGTTAAAGAAATTCTGTAAAATTGCCAGTATCTAACATCAAACACTTTGTAGTAACTTAGAATGAGGATGCAACTAGAAAACTCTTTCAGGTACTAGCTGCAAATCTTTTCTCAAGATACAAAGAATAAGAATCTATTAGGATGTTATATGTCATCCAACAGTGCGAAACATAGACAATCTTTGACAATGGATAAGGCATTGGCTGAATGGCCTCATGCAGAGTTGCAGTCAAGAGTTTGATGTCCAAGTGGAGACCAGTGATGAACGGCATTCCTCAGGGGTCGGTATTGGCACCAGCCCTGTTTAACATCTTTGTTGTCAACATGGACAGTGGGATAGAGTGCACCCTCCGAAAGCTCGCAAATGACACCAAGCTGTGTGATGCAGTCAACATGCTGGAGGGAAGGGATGCCACCCAGAGGGATCTTGACAGGCGGGAGAGGTGGGCCCATGCAGACCTCGTGAAGGACAACAAGACCAAGGGCAATCCCAAGCACAAATGCAGGCTGGGTGAGCATCCTTGAGGAGAAGGACTTGGGGATACCAGTGGACAAGAAGACCAACATGAGCCAGCAGTGTACACTTGTAGCCCAGATAGGCAGCTGCATCCTGGACTGCATCAAAAGAAGCATGGCCAGCAGGTCGAGGGAGGTGATTCTCCTGCGCTATTCCACTTTCATGAGATCCCACATTGAGTAATGTGTCCAACTGTGGAGCCCTCAGTAAGGAAAGATATGGACCAGTTGCAGTGAGTCCAGAAGACTGCCACAAAATTGATCAGAGGGCTGGAGCACCTCTCCTATGAAGACAGGCTGAGACAGTTGGGGTTGTTCAGCCTGGAGAAGAGAAGTCTCCAGGGAGACCTTATAGTGGCTTTCCAGTACCTAAAGAGGGCTTATAAGAAAGACAAGGATAAACTTTTTTAGCAGGATCTGCTGTGACAGGACAAGGGGCAACGCTTTTAAACTAGAAGGAGGTAGGTTTATATAGATATAAGGACTAATTTTTTTTTTACAATGAGGGTGGTAGAACACTGGAACATGTTGCCCAGATTGGTGGTAGATGCCTGATCTCTGTAAACTTTCAAGATCAGGTTGGGCAGGGCTCTGAGCAACCTGATCTAGTTGGAGATGTCCCTGCTCCTTGCAGGGGGAGTTGGACTAAATGACCTTTAAAGGTCCCTTTCAACCCAAACTATTCTGTGTTTCTATGATTCAAGGGAAGGTTGGACTGGGCTCTGAGCAATCTGATTTAGTTGAAGATGATCCTATTTATTGCAGGAGGGGGTTGACTAAATGATCTTTGGAGGTTCTTTCCAACCCAAACTATTGTACGATTCTATGATTGTATACTCCAAATTAAAAAAAAAAAAAAAAATTGTTGATTTTGTAGAAACTGTTCCAAGAGCCATTTTATTTTGCCAGCACAGGACCGGGATCCAATGCTCAACCACTCAGTGAAGGAAGGAGGAAATATAATTCTAAATAGAAACATTATGCATCTCTGTAATGTAAACATAGGAAACTGCAACTTCTGCAATTACAACTTCTGCTAGCAAGAGTCACATTGCACACTTATGACTGAGATATAAAAAGTAATTAATTAGACCTTTTCAAATCCGGTGAAGGGTTATAAAATTATAAGTGTAAATTTATAGTTTTTAATTTTCTCCTGTATATGGCATTTCAATCCTTTGAGAATCTGAGCAACTAGACAGGTTCAGAATAGAATCATAGAATCATAGAATCATAGAATCATAGAATGGTTAGAGTTGGAAGGGACCTTCAAAGGTCATCTAGTCCAACCCCCCTGCAAGAAGCAGGGACATCCCTGACTAAATCAGGTTGCTCAGAGCCTCATCCAGCCTGGCCTTGAACGTTTCCAGGGATGGGGCATCCACCACCTCTCTGGGCAACCTGTTCCAGTGCCCTACAGCTCTCATTGTGAAAAATTTTTTTCTAATATCTAATCTAAACCTACCTCCTTCTAATTTAAACCCATTACCCCTTGTCCTATCACAACAGGCCCTACTGAACAGCCTCTCCCCATCTTTCCTGTAGGCCCCCCTTGAGGTACTGGAAGACCGCTATCAGGTCTTCCTGTAGGCCCCCTTGAGGTACTGGAAGACCGCTATCTGGAGTTGGGGGCTCCAGAACTGGACACAGTACTCCAGGTGGTGTCTCACCAGGGCAGAGTAGAGGGGGAGAATCACCTCCCTGGACCTGCTGGCCACGCTCCTCTTGATGCAGCCCAGGACGCGGTTGGCCTTCTGGGCTGCAAGGGCGCATTGCCAGCTCATGTTGAGCCTCTCGTCCACCATCACTAACAAGTCCTTCTCCTCAGGGCTGCTCTCCATCCATTCTCCGCCCAGTCTGTATTTGTGCCTGGGATTGCCACGACCCAGATGCAGGACCTTGCACTTGGCCTGGTTGAACTTCATGAGGTTGGCATGGGCCCACCTCTCCAGCCTGTCAAGGTCCCT
>WHYT01017509.1:426442-442641 GCA_009806455.1 Tetrax tetrax
GAGGTTGGCACGGGCCCACCTCTCCAGCCTGTCCAGGTCCCTCTGGATGGCATCCCTCCCTTCCAGCATGTCGACGGCACCACATAGCTTGGTGTCATCGGCGAACTTGCTGAGGGTGCACTCTATCCCACTGTCCATGTCGCCGACAAAGATGTTGAACAGGGCTGGGCCCAACACGGACCCCTGAAGGACGCCACTGGTGACTGGTCTCCACTTGGACATCGAGCCGTTGACCACCACTCTCTGAGTGCGGCCATCCAGCCAACTCCTTATCCACCGAGTGGTCCATCCATCGAACCCGTGCCTCTCTAGTTTAGAGAGAAGCATGTCGTGCGGGACAGTGTCAAATGCCTTGCACAAGTCCAGGTAGATGATAGAATAGATGGTAGAATAGACTTCTTTTCTTCGTTTCAGAGTATCATTGAAGATGTTCTTCTATTGACCTCTCAGTTCTTGCATTATAGATCTAAAATAAAAGAAACGGAAATATCCTGCTTAAGTTATTCTGCTATCTTGTGGTTCTGGAAGCAAGGAAAATGTTGACTTATGTGTCCCTTCTTTCAGTAGTAGTTCTGAGTTTTATATACTGACATCTTCAAATAAAATATATAAAATATCTGCAGAGAAAAAAATCTGGAAGTTACATGGGGGTGGAAAAAAAGTTAGTGTGGGAAATAATGCTAAGAGACAAAAGGATTGAAAGTGGAAAAATAATGTAGAGAGGTTAGCTGACAATTGTTCCTAAATATTAAATTTAATTGAAACAGAAGTGTGCAGTTTCAGCTAATTTTCAAAAGACCTGGGCATATAAAAATCAGAAGTGGCTGTGAGATTTTGTACATCATATACAGAAAACATACAGAAACTTGTCTTACATCGAAAATAACATTTTGAGGAATTGTAGAATGCACATATTAACTCTTTAGTACAATGATATGACAGAACTAAAGTCTTGTTTGTCAGCCTATCCTTTACTGCTTTTTAAAACATGTTGACATTAATTATAGTTAAATATTCATGACGACAGTGTTTTTCATTCGTAAAACAAGCTTTTGAAAGGTGCTAGGAAATTACAACTCAAAAAATATTTACACTATGTAACCCTTCCCAAAATGAAGCTTAAATAATGTAGACAGGATTCCATCAAGGTTTTAATTGGACTAAATTTTCATTGAAAAATCAGAACTGGATTGTTCCTTTTGAGATATATATATAGAGAGAGAGACAGTATATTTCTAAATGACCCTTAAATATTGTCTGTTTCAATAAGGACAAGTTAACTTGGTTCAAGAACATTGACAGGAGCTGTTGTTCTCTTTCACAGATTATTTCAGTGTATACATATGTAAGTTGATCTTAGCTCACTCAGAATTTTATATAAAAACGAAAATGTTTCACATCGGTTAATGACTCTACTGGGTTTCAGATAACTATATACGTGCATTTAACTACAAATATCTTTGGGCACTATGTGTAAAGGTATTTAGAGTTAAGCCAGAAGTCTGGACATGCTGAAATCTGTTATTTTTCCACTTTAGCAAAGAAAAAGCAAGTCTATTGATTGCTCACAGGTACACACACTTTTGTCAAGAAAACTGCCAGGGCCAGATGGATTGCTGATGATTTGATGAAGTGCTAAGACCATCTGCTACATACAGCTGATGTTGATCCCCAAGAAGCCATTACTAAGCACAGCCTAAGTAGATTGCAGTGATTTTCTGATGAGCTAATATGAATAATATGGCATAAATCTGGAGTCCTGAGAAGTTCTTATAGACTTACATGAGAACTCAAAAAAGTATGTTATGAATAAAAATTGGTCAATTTAGTTTATGAGACATACAAGAGCTGTTTCAGCTGAAACTAAGACATATCTAAGAATTATAACTCAGAAGAGGCAAACCTTTTCAGGTAATGGTAAATGTTGTTAGCTTGCTCATGTATAGTGAAAAAAAGTAACATGGAAATGTGTATGACTCAAGTGGCTGCATTCCTCAAGAGATTTCTTCTTAAAAACTCTTGGACTTTCAAAAGGAGATTTATTCTATAGATGTTTTGAGGGATTTTTTTTCACGTTTTTCTTGAATGTTACATGACTTTGTGCTTATTACATTTAAATGTTTTCCAGCATAATTTTTTCTTTAGGAGTGGATTGTATTGTGAATGGGGGAATGGGAGAAATACTTTAGTCTACCTTTGCAGTGACGGAGAGAAATTCTGACAACGTCTATATGCCTTCCATCCACTTGTGATATTTGTGTTGCATCAGCATCCAACAGGTAGTTATATTTAAATATTTAAAGGTACACTTAAGGCTAAATTCTCCATATATATGTATATATGCATGACTACTTTGTCAGCTAAACCTTTGTGAGGACAAACCACAGTTCAGCAGCAACTTTTGTACCATCTGCATATTGCTGTCTGCAACCCCTGTCATTATTTTTTGTTTTGCATTCGCCATTAGTATCCTAACTGAATTGAAAGGAAGGTCCTAAGATGAGATTTGAGTTCCACTACTTGTAGAAATACACAAAATATTTTTATTTTAGCCTTTAATTTAAAAATGGTTCCAGGGAAAAGAATCAGAAAATAAAACAGTGACAGAATTTATATAAGCTTTAGAGAAGCACAGAGTAGCGGCATGGTAGGGCCATGCTGAGACATAACCACAAAACTTAATCATAATTTTAGAATTGTGACAAGAAAGGGGGAATATACATTGGTGACTGCTGTCTTCTTCATATTGACTGTGAAAAATGGGGCTCAGGGAAAAGGTATTTAATGCTTAGAAGTTCTTGGCTTGACATTCATTGGGATGTAGATGTGCCTTGGCTTCCAAATGTCATTAAGAAATGTCTTTAGTAATGTTGTGTAAACCCTTTTCTCACAAAAGTGTTGTGATATGCAAATGAGATATGAAGAAAACACATCACAAAGATGAAATGTGTAGAGCTCTGAAATGTACATTGCTGTGTATAAGGAGAAAGTAGCCATCTGGGATGCCAGCATAATTACCATAACGTACTCTAAGTACCATATTGGAAAAGGGGTCTGAAGTCACTTTGAGCATCTATGATGAATCCTGCATGACAGATTGAGATATTTAGGCTAGAAACTGTATCACTGTCCTGAATATCCTCAACGTTTTGATTGTAGGTGAGACCTCAATCTGTGAAGTAAAACATCTCAATTTATGTAGAATTAAATTGATTCAAGCAACTGGGTCATAAATTTGTACCTTTTCAGCATCCTCTGCTGAAATAATGTAGTATATTCATGTGCAAATATTACACTACATGGAATTCTATTACGGTTCTGTTTAACTTAATTAAAAAAAAAACCAAAAAACCAACTGTCAGTTTGGTAAACACTTTGCCTAAAAAATATGACTGAGATTACAACAGAAGAACTCCTTGCCATTTGTCTTTTGAAATGTGTTACATCCTTAAATTTTGCTTTTAAAAAAAAATGCAATATTGTTGCGTTTTAGTACTATAAAATAGTAAATTTTAGTTATGGTACCATAGACAACTTTTGATAAAGATAGGTTATCCTCTAGGCATTTTTATTTTGTTCTTTATTGCTTATGAGTGCCTTGAACTTTTTGAAACCTTTACTACACTCTCTCAGTGTGGGAGGACATAATAAATTTCCAGCTCTTGTTGAGATTTAATTTTCAGCTTAAGGAAACAATCAATGTCTAAAATGAGATTTCTTATTCTATTATTTTTTTTATATTGAGAATTTTTAATGTACTAGCAGTCTGATTGCCTTGCTAGATGTCAAATAAGATTTACAAATCCAAATGAGGCTCCCTAATAAGACCACTATTGAGAAGATTTATTCCTTACTATGAGGAACATTGACAAGTTGAGGAGAACATTCTTTTTGTAACAATTCAGGCAGTAGATTCATACAATGGATTGTTATGACAGCTGACATCTTCAAAAAAAAAAAAAAAATATATATCTTGAAGTTGATGTTTGTAACAGATAAACATCCTCTCTTCCCTGCACAGAGGAAATAGTTTGCAAGCTACCTGGAGGGTTTCACAACAGTTCTATGTGGAACTTCTTCCTTTGCCTTTTATATCTGAAAGTCTGAAATCTCAGAAATATTTAAATCCCTCAGAGGCTCTCAATAAGCTAATATCTTCTTAGCCATAAGAAAATTGTTACGAGTTTATCATGCATAGTAACTCAGTATCTTCTGCAGCAAGGCTTTTGAAAAGCTTTAGTTGTATGTAATTTTCATAAGAAATTATTTTACCTTGGTGAGATAACAAAATTATTAAGACCACTATATTAAAAAAAAAAAAGGAACACGTTCAAAAAAATAATCAACGGTATTCTAGCTGTTTATAGTAAAATACAAAGACAGAAACATTTTTGTTCAATAATGTACCATTGCACTGTGGCAAGGTTTTGAAATAGTAGCCTTCATATTATTTGGAACTGAGATTATAATTTTACTATAATTAATCATGTTGTGCATCTAGGAACCCTTGTCATTCACTGAAATCTCTTTTGCCTTGCAACTGTACCAACATGGAACAAAATAAAACATCAAAGTAAATAGTGTACAATAGTAGCAATTTGGGGGTGACAGTGCTGCTGTGGAATCACAGCACATAATGAATCATGGAATTGACCTAATGTTTTCAGAATATTTTTTTACATATAAATTCAGGTATTGCTACTACTGAAATTAATGGAAAAATCAGACTGTATAAGACATTTCTATACGGATTCTTCTCTGCATTCAAAATACCTAATAGTTTTATCCAAATGATAAATCTTGATTGCTTCAGGCTTCATTTTCACTTCTAGCATATTTCTTGAATATTCAATATGTGATCATTAACAAATCAGTACTCTCATAGTCTGGGTAGCTTTGCTACAGTGGTTCTTGCATTTTAGTCTGATTTTACTTTTGTATTCCTGTAAAACTAGAGTAAAATTTAAGTTAATAACTGGTAAAGATGTGACAAGTATGGAAAACTCATGTCAATGAGCTATTTGCTAACTCTAGTACTAAAATAATTTTCACAAATGTTTAATTCACCACTATTTGCCATGACTGTCTTGCAAAGAAAGCTATCAGGTAAATTGATGGTGACTCTTATAATGGAAAAAATATTTTTATTTATGTCATATTGTCACAAAAGATAAGACAAACACTTTGCTCTAAAGATATGACGTATAATTCACCTACTTTTGGGTCAAAGTTCCAATTAACTTAGAGGTGACTTTCCAAGCTCACAAAAAAGAAAACATAAAGGGTATGGAAATTTTGCATTTAAGGAATATTGTGATCCTTCATAATATTCCAAAGCTATTTTTAAAAGTTTCAAAATGAACAGTAAAGACAACATTGCACCAAAAAAAAAAGCATGATATAAACTCATACAAGAATCCTTGTCAAGAGGTGGAGAGTAATGAGTATCCATTTTTTTAAGAGCGTCTATGGACAGCAACTATAAAACCATCAGCTGATTTCCTTATTGTAGTTTCCTAAATAAACTAGTTTTGATAATACAGTCTGAATAGCATTTTCAGCATTGACAGTTGCAGAAAATGCAGTCTGTAGGCTGAGATTAAAGTGTAGTTTCAAAGTTGGTACAAGATCCATATCGAAAAAGAGAAAGAAGAGAACAATCAAAACCAACTTTACATATATTGGTTTTAAACTAAAAGAGGGTAGATTCAGACTTGATAAAAAGGAATTTTATTTTATTTTTTTCAGTGAGGGTGCTGAAACACTGGAACAAGTTGCCTGGTGAGGTGGTAGATGCGCCATCCCTAGAGACATTCAAAGGAGCTGGACGGGGCTCTGAGCAACCTGATCTAGTTGAAGACCCTGCTTACTGCAGGGTGGAGGGGGGTGGACTAAATAGCCTTTAAAGGTTCCTTCCAACTCAAATTATTCAATGATTCTATAACATATTTCTATATTGCTCTATATACATTTATATCTCATCTATTTATGCATTTGTATGACCCATATAATCACATTAGTGTCATTAAGCTGTAGAAATACAAAGATGATCCAATGACAGAAACTAAAAAAAGAGAAAGTTCCATAATATTCTCTTTGATGACTATATCTATCAATGGAAATGAGAAATCTACTTGATCTACTGATCCATAAAAAAAAAATTCAAAGATTTTGGGAGAGTGATTCAGGTGTCTAAAGATGTAGTTTAGACGTACTTGAGTACCCTACATGACAGTCGGGTATGTCTGCTGGATTTTTTTTGTTACCCTTATCAGACAGCCTTGTGGAGATGTTTTCTTTAGAAAGCCTCAGACTTTGGTAAGTCAGTCCTCTGAGAAGCATGTAGTGTAAATGTTTCACTCATAGAATTACAGACTTGTAGAATAATTTAGGTTGGAAAAGGACCTTAAGATCATTGAGTACAACTGTTAATCTAACACTGCCAAGTCTTCCAGTAAACCATGTGCCTAAGCAACACATCTGTATGTCTTTTAAATACCTCCAATGATGGCGACTCAGCCACTTCCCTGGGCAGCCTGTTCCAATGCTTGATAACTCTTCCAGTGAAAAATTTTTTCCTAATGTCCAGTCTAAACTTCCCCTGGTGCAACTAGAGGTCATCGCTTGTTACTTGTCAGAAGAGGCCGACACTTACCTTGCTAAAAACCTCCTTTCAGTTAGCTGTAGAGAGTGATAAGATCTCCCTCCTAGTCTCCTTTTCTCCAGGTAAAAGAAGCCCAGTTCACTCAGCTCATAAGATGTGTTCTCTAGACCCTTCACTACCTTTGTTGCCCTTCCTTGGACACACTCCAGCACCTCAGTGTTTTTCTTGTAGTGAAAGTACAAAGGGATGATAATTTCCCTAGTCCTGCTGGCCACACTGTTCCTGATAAAAGCAAGAATGCTATTGGCCTTCTTGGCCATCTGAAATGATGTTGACTCATATTCAGTTGGCTGTCGATCAAGACCCCCATGTCTTTCTTTGCCAGGCAGCTTTCCACCCACTCTTTCCCAAGCAGGGGAAGTTGTGATCCATGTGCGGGACCTGACACTTAGCCTTTTTTGAATCTCATACAATTGGCATCGGCCCATTGATCCAGCCTGTTCAGATCCTTTTGTAGTGCCTTTCTACCCTCAGGCAGATCAACATTCCCATCCAGCTTGGTGTCATCTGCAAAGTTACAGAGGATGCATTCAATCCTCCTGTCCAGATCATTGGTAAAGATATTAAACAGAGGTGGCCCCAATGCCAAGCCATGGGGAACACCACTTCTGACCATCTGCCAACTGGATTTAATGGCATTCACCACAACTCTCTGGGCCCGGCCATGCAGCTACTTTTTTTACCTGGCAAAGTGTACACCCGTTCAAGCCATGAGCAGCCAGTTTCTCCAGGAGAAGGCTGTGGGAGACGGTCAAAGGCTTTACTTTAGTCCAGGTGAACAGCATCCACAGCCTTTCTCTCATCCAATAAACAGGTCATCTTGTCATAGAAGGAGATCAGGTTAGTCAAGCAGGACTTACCTTTCATAAACCCATGCTGACTGGGCCTGATCTGACTCAGCAGAACCTTTCCTATTACACTGTTTTTACTTGTTAGTAAAGCAACAGCTTATGTCAGTCTAGGATATCTAAGCTGGTAGTAAATGACATATTTAGGGATATTATTTTTTTTTCCTGTGTGTTCTTGAAAAAGCACTTAGCAGAGAAATGACAAAAATGTCCTTTAAATATGGAATGGAACTTCAGAGAATGTGAAAAAGCTGAGGGGTACCCTTTGTCAGAGTTTCCCGGAGAATCTACTAAGTATCAATGAGTATCTGCATATTTTCATCAGTATATACATCTGCAGAATCTTATTATTTTATTACAACAGGATTTTGTTTGCTCAGGACCTGACTGAACCTATGTGAATAACTAAATTCTATGTGAATGCTTGTCAGCTCATAAGAAAATAACTTTTTACTGTAGTACTTTGCGGCAAGCAAAAAGGGAATGCTTTCAGACTCAGTCTTTTATGGCAAGTATAATGCTATTCTCTGTACATTTTAGAGAGGTTTCCTCCAATATGGTGAGAAAAAGTGAAAAATATTTACTTTATATTTCTGCTTTAAAACAAAAGAATTTTACTTAAGCCGCAAAAATAATGCATCTATTGCTCCTCCATGATTTTGTAGACTTACACTGAACTTTCAGATCTCAATCCTGATCAAAATAGTAGTAATAAAAAAATCTTATTATATACTTAAATATCTACAGTTCAAACTTTCTGGATTGTATTATACAAATTTACATACATGTATATATTGCTTTGTTACACATATTGTCATTATTTGAACAACAGAGAGCACTAAAGAAAAAAAAATAAATTATTTCAGATTCGGTAAGCTTCAATTTTTTTTTTTTTCATTTTAGGATTAAATCTGAATTTCCTGGTAGGAAATAAAGCATTTAAATACATTTGACTGAGTTAGTAGTCCTCTGAGGAGAATGTAGTTTGATACAATATATTTACATTTGAATATTCCTGTTGTGTACCAGATAATGTAGCCTAAGTACTATGATGGTAATTATGACAGCTTTTTCTAACATTATGTGTAATCCAAGAAGTCTTCAAAACTATTAGTAGTATATTTCTTACAGAAAGGAACCAGTTTTCTATGAATGATCAACTGTTTCTGCAAGTCTACTGTGATACAAAGTTAAAATACGTGTTAGACTCAATGTTTCCTTTATTTCTTATCCCCTTCTATCTATTTCTTCCTTTGCTCTTCCACCTCATTGTATTTGCATGACTGTGAGTTAAAATGTTGATTGAAATGGACATAAATAATGGAAAAAAAAAAGCATGCTGTTCATAGACCCACACATTTCAAATATAAAGAACAACAAAAGAACGTCAGAATAAAGAAAGTTCATTTTAAAAATAAAGAGATGAGGAGAGGAATTATTTTATGAATTTATACTGGCATTTCAATAAGCTACTCTGGCATAAGGTCATGATGATTTAACAAAGAAAAAAAAATAATGTCATACAAAAGCTTTTATTCTTATGAATATAGAAACAAACATCTCTTTGTGGCACAGAAAAACAGGAAAAATAAAATCACAAATCCTAAGAACAATATCTGTAATTTCAGTGATCATAAAATACAGACTTTATAACTAATGACTGTGATATATAAAAAAAAACAACCAAATATCAACTATTTACTGAAATAATGACAACGGAGAATGAAGAATGGATTTTAGATACAGATAATCATGTTTCAAACCAGGGCTTATCTAGACAGAAAAGGATTTCTTTCAGGATATTTTATCTTCATATTTTTTCAGCATACTGAACACAACAATTATATCCAAATGGCTGACTTCACCTTATTTCCTTAAAATCATGTCCAAATGACATGAAATCAACATAAACAGATGGTATATTTCTGGTTGCTACATAACTTTACAATGTAGGTGGAACTCACAAAAGCAGAGTGGTTTGTGCTCTGAGTATTTTCACATTCTCAGACAAGATGTTGTAACAGCTAAAAAAAAAAATAAAACCTCAGTTATATCTTAGAATTTATTTTGGCATTTCCAGTTCCCTGATGGTTACTATGCAAGTAGTCAGCTAGGATTTCTAAAAGACCTAAAGCAGTAAACACACTGCTGATCATTAGTGCTGGCCACAGGTTTACAACTGGAGAAAAACAAGCAAGTGAAAAAACACTATTGTCTCCTCTGAGACACTGTCCCACGCAAGTAACATCTCGAAGTCTTGGTTAAAGAACAGTAAAATCATAAGATTACATTGAGGTATTATCTTCAGAGAGAGTTAAAGGCAGAAGCTCAGTTGATGTTGGATCACCCTGCCTTTGTCTCTGGTTTCCTCCAGCTTATCGTGGAGTCCTGATCTTTCACTTCTCCAGACTGGTACCCAGTTAGAGTACATTGAAGTTTTTCTTTCACACAGTATTGAGATACTAGTTCTTATGCCCTTTGGTCAGCAAAATGAACTAAGTTCCTGAGTATTATCATAGAATCATAGAATGGCTAGAGTTGGAAGGGACCTTCAAAGGTCATCTAGTCCAACCCCCCTGCTGAAAATGAGAGAGGCAGCTAGCCACACCAGTCTGATATTGAGAAAATTTTAATTTTAAAAACTGTGAAGAAGAAAAAAAGAAACCGCTGTCTCGTTTGAAGACAAGACATCTATTAGCTATTTAGTGAAAACAATTGTGATAGATTTCTCCATCAAATAATTTGAAACAAAATTATAATTTAAAATTACAGCGAGTTTCTTAGTATTTTTGTAGAAAAAAAAAAAAAAAACAAGGATAAGTTTTACCATCAGTGAATATTAATTGTCTGCCTTCAGATTTCCTTCAGCTCCTCCAACCCCAATGTCCTAGTTACAGTGGAAACCAGAACCTCTTGTACCTACTGAATTCATATATTGGTTTTCAATACCATAATTGTGACAACAAATTTCAAAGTTGTGCAGGTGAATCATCCAGCACTACTCTCTCATGAATTAATTACAGTGCTTTGTAGATGTTATCCTGGCCTTGTCATAACCTCAGGAAGCGCCCATTTTTGAGATACCCAGCTGTATTTCAAAGATGCTTCTGATTTGCAGGCCTAGTTACCAGGCTAGCAGTTCCAAGACTAGCAGGAATTTCCTCTGTCTGTATTTTAGCAGACATTTTCTTCTGTTCTGTAATTTTCCCCGTACAAGCATATTGTCTTTATGGTTGCTCACATCAAGCCTACATACATGTTTATACTGTCACACCAAGGTAACTACAAAATAACTTAAATTAGTGGGTCAAAATAGTCCAGCTGTGTAGCCATTCCAGGCATGTTCCAGGGATTCAGATGAGTGTCAAAGACATAAACCTTTGGATTATTATTTGACACTTTATTAAATTGTAGTCAGTCTTTTCAAAGTCCATTAAAAAGGAGACATGAGTAACTTCAGCATGTACTACGTGCACCTTGTGAGTAAATGCTAAATCTCACAATAGGAAGCATATGTTAGGAAAAAGAGAAACAATGCTGAAATAGCATCTGCTTAATTAAAAATAATATTGTGTTAACTGACACATCCCAAATTCTAGTTAAAACATCAGCATTCTACAAACTATTGTAAATTAACCCGAACTGAAAAGACGGGGAAAAAAAATGTTTCAAATATTACTGTAGGACCCTGTAATTCATAGAGTCATAGAATGGTTAGAGTTGGAAGGGACCGTCAAAGGTCTTCTAGTCCAACACCCCTGCCAAGAGCAGGGACATCCCTGACTAGGTCAGGTTGCTCAGAGCCTCATCCAACCCAGCCTTGAACATTTCCAGGGATGGGGCATCCACCACCTCTCTGGGCAAACCTGTTCCAGTGTTCTACAACTTGCACTGTAAAAAAATTTTTCCTAATATCCAGTCTAAATCTACCTCACTCTATTTTAAAACCACTCGTCCTATCACAACAGACCCTACTGAACAGCCTGTCCCCATCTTTCTCGAAGGCCCCCTTGAGGTACTGGAAGACCGCTATCAGGTCTCCCCGGACCCTCCTCTTCTCCAGGCTGAACAGCCCCAACTCTCTCAGCCTGGCCTCATAGGAGAGGTGCTCCAGCCCTCTGATCATCTTCGTGGCACTTCTCTGGACCTTCTCCAACTGGTCCATGTCCTTCTTATGTTGGGGGCCTCAGAGCTGGACATAGTACTCCAGGTGGTGTCTCACCAGAGCAGAGCAGAAGGGGAGAATCACCTCCCTCGACCTGCTGGCCGCAGTCCTCTTGATGCAGTTGGCCTTCTGGGCTGCAAGGGTGCATTGCCAGCTCATGTTGAGTTTCTCGTCTACCAGCACTCCCAGGTCCTTCTCCTCAGGGCTGCTCTCAATCCATTCTCTGCTCATCCTGTATTTGTGCCTGGGATTGCCGCGACCCAGGTGCAGGACCTTGCACTTGGCCTGGTTGAACTTCATGAGGTTGGCACGGGCCCACCTCTCCAGCCTGTCCAGGTCCCTCTGGATGGCATCCCTCCCTTCCAGCGTGTCAACAGCACCACACAGTTTGGTGTCATGGGCGAACTTGCTGAGGGTGCACTCTATCCCACTGTAATTGGATTCAGGGGTACAGAATTATTTAAAATCAACAATGTGTTCAGAACAGCTGAAATCTGAAATTAGCACTGTCTTATTGACCTACCAGACAAAATTTAGCTTTTATTTATACTTCTTTGAAATAATAAATATTTAATATGATGTAAAACCCTATGAAATGAATAATAAAATTCCTATTAACTTGAACAATCCTAGACTGCTAGGCATATAGCCTACAACTGTAGGTTAACAAAATTAGAAAACTATCAGTGATATTACTGCAATGTCAAGCTGAGCCAAACTCCATAATTTACATACCTAAATTAATTTTAAGAGCTATTTAATAATTGTCTTATTTTGTCAGTAGTAGAAGCATATACTTTTTTTTTACTAGTCTTCTGGTTTTAGGTCTGTATATTTTTCTCAAGCTTCAGTAGTTTCACTTTTTTTCCCACAACTGTGAAAGCTAGAAATCATGTGTGAATTTTATACTGCCTTTGAGCAACCATTTATATTCAGCATTTTTTAATAGTTAGCAAAAAGTGCCAGTATTGTGTTGCAACTACCAAGCGGATCTTTTCAAATCAAATAATCCACAAATTCGAAGTCATCTGAGTAACTGCCATGCCCATTTACCTTACCCTGCCAAAAACCAGAGCACCTTTCAATGACTTAGAAAATAGAGATACAGTTGGTTTTCTTCCATCACGTGAATATTCCCTACTATGTGTTCCAGTACTATCCTGGCATATCCAAACCCTCACAATTTTGCTTAAAACAAAGTCAAAAGAGAGCTATAGAATGAAGTGAGTCCCACTTAAATTCAATTGGGCCTTAGTTTAAAATTCATTTTGGCCTCAGGCTTCAGGCTGGTTCCACTGGAGAGTAAAACGCTATTATGAAACAAGGAAAATAAATGTTCTTTCTACTCATTCTGCAATGCCAATAGTAGGATGAGAACAACACTGAGTCTGTTTCTGTAGCATTCCAAATTGATAATCTGCTTTGTTGAGCAGAGGAAATACAGAACAGTCCTAGTTACTCTATCAAATTACATTGAGTTACTTCTTGAGACAAGTATTTTAACTCACCTATAAGGTAAGGGTCTTGACTAAAATTAATTGTATTCCTCTTTTATTATTTATAGGGTTTTTTTTAGAAAAAGTACAACAAAATGGAATTAGTTTCATTTTATTTCACTGCGGTACAATTTTGCCTGTTTTTCATGCCTCCACTCCAAAACTCTAAGAAGGATTCAGGAAAAAAAAGCCACCAGAACAGTACTGAAAATGAAAATAGACCATTAGTGACAAATACAAGAAGGCACCTTCACTTACCTTTTGAAAGAAAGTCTTAACACAGTGTGTAAATAGGTGGAGAGCAGAAATTTTACTATTGTTTAGTTTCTGTTAGCAGTGAAAGCAAGAAGAGAAATCTACAAAATCTGAAGTTACAAGAAAGGCCAGTTTATTCAGTAATACAGTTTACCAGGGATTGTGGTAGATTGCTATTACTTGAAAGATTTAAGCAACTTTTAACCCCATCATCTGAACTGGTTTATACAAAAAAAAAAAAAAAAAAAAAAATCACAGAATCATACAATAATTTAGGTTGACAGAAACATCTACAGGTCATCTGGTACAACACTGATACTCATATCAAAGCAGGGATGGCTTTGAAGTAATACAAAGTTGATTAAAGTAAAATTTCAAGTATTTCCATGAAAAGAATTTCCACAGCCTCCCTGGGCAATATCTGACCACTCTTTACGATATATTTTTCCCCTCCCATCTAATTGATATTTCCTTTACTGCAAATTGAGTTTGTTGCTTTTAGTCCATTCTCTGTGCACCTCCAGGAAGAGTACCTCCCATTAGGTAGCTGAAGAGAGCAGTAAGATCTTCCTTTAAATCAAAAGAAATTCAACTTCCTCAACTTGACTTCCTTGTCTCCTCCTCTCAGCTAGCTTGGTGTCTTCCTGATAAACCCATTATGTTTTGTCAGTCTTTCTCTTGTAATAGGTGGGCCAAAAACGGCTGTAGTGCTGCACATGCAGCATTATGAAGGCTAATATAAAGGAAAGAAAGCTTCTCTGGACCTGCTGGCAACACTTTTTTTCAATTTACCCTAGAAGACTGTTGACCTTCTTTACATAAGAGTGCATTGCTGGCTCATATTCAACTTGTTGCCCACCAGATTCCCTACAGAATCATAGAATGGTTTGGGTTGGAAGGGACCTTTAAAGGTCTTCTAGTACAACCACCCTGCAATGAGCAGGGACATCTCCAACTAGAAGTGGTTGCTCAGAGCCCCGTCCAACCTGGTCATGAATGTCTCCAGGGATGGGGCATCTACCACCTCTCTGGGCAACATGTTCCAGTGCTTCACCATCCTCATTGTAATTTTTTTTCCTTATGTCTAGTCTAAATCTACCCTCTTTTGGTTTAAAATCATTGCCCCTTGTCCTATCACTACTGGCCCTGCTAAAAACTCTGTCCCTATCTTTCTTACAGGTCCCATTGGAGTACTGGAACTCTGCTATAAGGTCTCCCCAGAGTCTCCTCTTCTCCAGATTGAACAACCCCGACTGTCTCAACCTCTCCTCATAGGAGAGGTATTCCAGCCCTCTGGTGTCCTTGTGGCCCTCCTCTGGACCTTCTCCTACAGGTCCTTTTTTTTCCTATATGGAGGGATCCGGAGCTGGACACAATACTCCAGGTGGTATCTCATGAGAGCAGAGTAGAGGACCAGACTCACCTCCTTTGACCTGCTGGCCACGTTTCTTTTGATGCACCCCAAGAAAAAATTGGCCTTCCAGGCCATAGGTGTCTCATGTCTAGCTTTTCATCCACTACTACCCCCAAGTCTTTCTTGACAGAGCAGCTCTCAGTCCCTTCATCTCCCAGCCTGTATTGATACTGGAAGTTTCCTCGACCCAGTTGCAGCACCTTGCACTTAATCATAGAATGATAGAATCTTTAAGGTTGGAAAAGACCTCCAAGATCACCTAGTCCAACTATCAACCTAACACCACCATGCCTACTAAATAATGTCCTGAAGTGCCATGTCTACATGTTCTTTGAACACCTCCAGGGATGGTGACTTCACCACTTCCTTCGACAGGGTGTTCCAGTGCCTGATCACTCGTTCAGTAAAGGAATTTGTCCTAATATGCAATCTAAACCTCCTCTGCCACAACTTAAGGCCATTTCCTCTCATCCTGTCACAAGTTACTTGGGAGAAGACACAAACACTTGCCTCCCTACAACCTCCTTTCAGGTAGTTGTAGAGAGCAATGAGGTCTCCCCTCAGCCTCCTCTTCTCCAGACTAAACAATCCGAGTTCCCTCAGCTGCTCCTGTAAGACTTGTGCTCTAGACTCCTTACCAGCTTTGTTGCCCTTTTCTGGACGCACTCCAGCAACTCAACATGCTTCTTGTTCTGGGCGGCCCAAAACTGCACACATTATTTGAGGTATGGCCTCACCAGTGCCGAGTAAAGGAGCCTGATCACTTCCCCACTGCTACTAGCCACACTGTTGCTGATGCAAGCCAGGATGCTGTTGGCCATCTTGGCCACCTGGGCACACTGCTGGCTTGCATTCAGATGGCTGTCAACCAGCACCACCAGGCCCATTTCCACCAAGCAGCTTTCCAACCACTCTTCCCCAAGTCTGTAGCATTGCATGGGGTTGTTGTGACCCAAATGCAGGACCTGGCACTTGGCCTTGTTGAACCTCATACAGTTCACCTCGGCCCATCAATCCAGCCTGTCCAGGTCCCTCTGCAGAGCCTTCCTACCCTCAAGCAGATCAACACTTCTGCCTAGTTTCGTGTTATCTGCAAACTTACTGAGGGAGCACTCAATCCCCTCATCCAGGTCATTGATAAAGTGTCCTGGTTTTGGCAGGGATGGAGTTAATTTTTTCCTCTCAGTAGCTGGTATGTTTTGGATTTCGTGTGTGAAGAATGTTGATAAACACCCTGATGATATGAGTTGTTGTGAATGAGACCAAGGACACCGTCCTGCTTTCCAAGTCTTGCTAATTTGCAGATGCAGGAAGCTGGGAAAAAGACAGACAGAATAATTGATCCAAACTGGCCAAA
>WHYT01017509.1:453516-502153 GCA_009806455.1 Tetrax tetrax
GTAGCATTGCATGGGGTTGTTGTGACCCAAATGCAGGACCTGGCACTTGGCCTTGTTGAACCTCATACAGTTCACCTCGGCCCATCAATCCAGCCTGTCCAGGTCCCTCTGCAGAGCCTTCCTGCCCTCAAGCAGATCAACACTTCTGCCTAGTTTCGTGTTATCTGCAAACTTACTGAGGGAGCACTCAATCCCCTCATCCACGTCATTGATAAAGATATTAAACAAGACTGGCCCTAAGACTGAGCCCTGGGGAACACTGGCTGCCAACTGGATGTAACTCCTTTCACCACAACTCTCTGAGCTCAGCTATCCAGCTAGTTTTTAGCCCATCGCAAACTACACCTGTCCAAGCCATGAGCTGCCAGCTTCTCTAGGAGAATACTGTGAGACACTTGCTAAAGTCCAGGTAGATCACATCCACAGCCTTCCCACATTCACTAGGTGGGTCACCTGGTCAGGAGATCAGGTTGGTCAAGCAGGACTTGCCCTTCATGAACCCGTGCTGGCTGGGCCTGATCCCCTGGTTGTCCTGCACGTGCCAGGTGAGAGCGCTCAAGAAGAACTGCTCCATAATCTTCCCTGGCACTGAGGTCAGGCTGACAGGCTTGTAGTTCCTTGGATTCTTCTTCCAGCCCTTCTTGTAGAGGAATGTCACATTGGCCAGCCCCTAGTCATCTGGGACCTCCCGTTAACCAGGACTGCTGGTAGATGATGGAGAGTGACTTTGCAAGCTCCTCCACCTGCTCCCTCAGTAGGCTCCAGTGGATCCCATTCGACCCCGTAGGCTTATGTGTGTCCAAGTGGCCCCACTCCTGGAAGTGATTTGATGAGCGTTGGACCGTTAGCATCTGACATAATACATACAGGTGTACATCTAGGTGAATGATCCTAAGTGATCCTACGTATATACTTACTTTACTGGTGGTAGTTCTGTAATAACTTCTTTTCATACACACACACACACACACTTATCTTATTAGTGGTAATTTTGTAGTAACTTGATTTATATAAATATACACACACACACACACACACACGCATTTGCTTCACTAACCCTAATAAGTAATAAAGAATCTCACAGAAATGCAACTGCCAAGTTCTTGGGTATTACAGAAACCTGCAAACCCCACAGTAGTGACTTTTACACACCCACAGATTGCATAACCCTCCTAGGTCATGATGGTGATAGATGCAGCCTTCCCACCCTGTAGCATGATCTATAAATTTGCTAAGAGTGCACTCCATTCTGCTATCCCGGTCATGAATAAAAGATACTAAACAGTGTAGGACCTAGTATCAGCCCCTGAGGATGGTTAATAACTGTTCATCAGTAGAACTCTATATCACTAATTGTAATGTTATGAGTCCATCAGTTCAGTCAATTCCAGATTCAGTCAGTATTCCATCTGGCAAGACATCTTTTCAGCATGCCTCCAGGGGTAACACAAGGATGGATGTTCATCTCAAAAGCTTGGCTAAAGTCAAAGCAGACAATATTCACTTTTCTTTCCTTCTCCACTGAACTACTCATTTCCTCATAGAAGACAATCAGGTTGGTCTGCCATGTTTTGCCTTTTATCAAATCCACATTGGCTTCTCCCAAATATTGTTTTTGTCCTTGAAGTGTCTGATTAATTTAGGTTAAACTTACCAATCGGTAATTTTCCAAATCCTCCTTCTTCCCCTTCTTGAAAATGATCATGATGTCTCCGCTTCTCATTGTCAAACATTTTCCCAGATCACCAATACCTCCAATGATTGACATGAATACAGTTCATCCACAGTTATTTAATTAATTACCAGTGTGAAACTGGTATTCATTAAGGGAAATCTCATGGCCTAATTCATACAGGAGGTCAGAGTATCTGATCAAAAGTGTCCTGTTGATCCTACCATGTGTAAACCTATATTCTTCTTATTCATGAAGATTTGAGGACTTAAAACAGTGACCTGAGGGTGATCAGGTCCAATACTCTCCTCCATTTACATCTGTTATTAAAAATAGAGGAGATCTGTGGGAGATGTTTGTCAGTTCTTAAGCTTCTCTGATTGGCAGAGTAAGGCAATGCCTACACAAAGGGAGGCTGCACTCCCAGCTTTACTGAAATGATACTGAAGCAATGGAAGATACACCATACACTTCAAATCATCCAGAGAAACCTAGGAATTTGTATAACATATATTTCTATGGTGGGTATAAAACCACCTGTACGATCTAAATGAAATCCATAATAGGACAACATTTCATTAGGGGTTCTAGTTTCATATTAAAGTAACTGAAGCGCTGTCTTTTTTTATCAGAGTAGCACACATTAACTCCCAGAAGCTGAAGACAGGGAAGTAGGAATAGGGCTAATAGGTTATGCTGTCATGGGGGAAAAAAAGGAACACCAAATAATGTGATACTATTAAACTCAATTTATGAAGTGGACCAAGCAAGTGAGAAGCTGTGTAAAGGAAAGTTTTGCAGACACATGTACATGCACACACATATGTACAGTTATAGTTAACTGAGATCTGCCCCATTCACCACACCAGTGAATTGAAACAGTCCAGTCTGAGAAGACACAGCACTCACTCCCACTAGTGTCCCCATCAAGCTCTCGGCAGGGCTCAGCTCTGACACCTCAAGTCACTTGCTCCTATGCATGTTGGACAGCAGTGTTCCCCAGCTCTTTATGATTGGGTGGGTTTTATGGCCAGATATCAGCACAGACTGCCAATCAAATGGGCTGATATCCCGCTATGCCTCTCCAGCAATTGTAGGTAATTGTTCTCCTGTCACCTGTTGATCTATCACCCATGCCAAGGTTCATCACTCACGTTTTGTCTGTATTGTTGTGTTTGGCCATAGTCCTTTGCATTTGTTTTTGTTGTAGTTGGCTCTTGGCCAGGATAGTTGTGGTAGGCCCATATCAGATGCTCCAAGAATCTTGCCCTGCTTTCAAGATGTGATGCTCAAGATTCAAATATTTTCTTGACCGGATAAATTCCAGACTATTTATTGCTAAGAGAGTATTATTTTTTCTGTGTGGGAAATTAGTTATGTAACTGCACTATGGACATGGGGAATCTTATCAGTTACATATTCCTTATCTTGGTAGTAAACTATCAAATTAGCTAGGGGTAGTATTTGCCTTTAGTGGTCACTCTGCTAAAATTTTTGATGGGAACTTTCAGGTTGCTGATGAGCAAGGGCGTATTTAGAATAGCATATCTCTGGGTGATTTGGGTAGGAAAAAACCTTAATTCTCCACATAAAATTCTATAAGCACATAAAAGATTTTTCTATATAGTTCTGTTAGAAAACCGTTTTCACTTTATTACAATAGCCTCCAAATTTTCATTGTATATTTTATTCAGTACAAAATCTCTGAGTCTAAATTCTTGAAGTTGAAGAGGATCATAGAAGCAGAAAATCCTTTTTCTGCAATAAATTTTTGTAGTATAGGAAGTTTAGAGATTTTGAGTATTCTGAAAATGGGAATTTTAAAATTTTTATATCAAAGAAGATCAGCATTATTAATATGATATCTGGTAAGTTTTCAGATTATCACTGCTAATCACTTAGAAAAACTGTAAGGAATATATGGAGTATAAATGTAGTGTGGCATTTCTAAATCTCTTTTATCTCCCATGTAACATTTCTTCTTTCACCCAGAGGATGCTTTAGCCACAAAACACTTATAAACCAAAAATTTTACTCACAGATGGAAGGGTCCTATTTTATGACCAAAGGAAGAGATTTCCAAAAGATCATAAGATGGTGAACACTGAACACTAAAAAATGTGCTTCTGTCACAAATGGCTTGAGATACTGGTTATGTTTTCATGACATTCTTGGCAATTTAAGAATGTATGAATGGTTGCCCTGCATCTAGGTCGACTGACAACTTATTTTGAAGAGCAACTGACAGCACAAACCAAGTGAAGGAACTGAAAATGAGGCACCTACTCTTTTCCCAAGATATAATCTTCTAAATTCTCCCAACTTCCTGTAGTAATAGAGATTTTTTTTTTTAATTGAGCTGGTTATTGTAAATTTTTGGTTAAATAACCCTTTACAATATTTTCCATTAATTTGTGCAATTGCACTGAACCTATGTAGACTTTAAGTTTCTGTGGTTTTTACTGTTCACTGAAAGACAGGCATCTTTGTTCATTGGAAAGAAAGTGGGAATCTACAGTGTCTTTAGAAATATATATTTTTCTTTCTGTTACTGCCACTAAACACAGCATTTGACATGCACCTAGATGTCACCCTGCTCTTTTTTTCTTGGACAGTATGGTATGAGTTAAAAAATTTGAAAGAATTTAGCAAACTGGAAGGAAAAATAATAAGATACTTACAGAAAAGATCTACATAGTAATGACATCTCTGCTTTACTAGTGAATGTTTTGAGAACTACATATCTTTAAGTTTTGAAGTGTGTATTTTTTTTAGTAGTACCTTTCTTAAAAGATATATATGTGAAATATTTCTTGTTCAGTAAAAAAGATAAAATACATCTTAGACTCATAATCTATCATATATCCTTCTGTCTTCAGTGACATTGAAGTGTGAAGTCACTGGCTGGTAGAGCAATGCATGGAAGAACTGTTTAGAAAGGCAGGTATACTTACTCTTTTATGAACTCTACTTAAATAGAGATGACGCAGTATGTAGCTCAGGTGTAATTCACATATAAAGATGTCAGAAGCAAATCCAACCTTTGATTTTTTTAGTTATAAGGCAAATAAATGCTCCTTCCCAACAGACTACAATCAAAAATATTTAATTTTTTTCTTTAATTTTTTTTTTACAATTATTCTATGATTATAAGTCATTTATTTGTATCATTTATATGTAGGAGACTTGCACAGACTTTAATTTTCTTTCTTTTAGACACTTTTTGATAGATGAAGAGACACTGTCAATTAGTTTATTTCATGTAGAGATGTGATTAGACAGGTAAATATATTCATGAATGAAATAAGGCTGGAAATATTTCTATGATAATCCAAATGTGATGGAAAACACTTAATAATTCCGGTCCTTTTTAACTACTTTTAATTAAAGCTTTAAATCAATAAGACTTTTCTAAGACATAGAGCACCTCAGCTACTGATTTAAGAACTTTTTGTATAATTGGACATTTTATGCAGATTTGTTTATTTGTATTTTGAAAGACTTTTCAATATTTTCCAAAGCAAAAAAAAATATTTAAAAGAATTATGTCTTTGTAAAAATACCTGCTATGACTTCCTTGCCATAGTTCTAGAATGGAATAATTTTCCATAATAATGCATATCTACAATTTAAAATATATTTACAGAATTTTATGATCAAAGTTCTGAGCAACTGAGATAAAAAGACCTGTAAATTCCTGTGTCTCAGAATCCAATATTTTTCCCTATGAAAGGTACAGTTTTTCAAAATTTCTCCCTTATTCCTCTTCTTTAAGCATATTTAAAAGTTAATAATTTCTGAAAATCACAGTGTCTGTTTTTTCAACTGAGAAAGAATAAATATGACTTCTGGAAAAAAAAGAAAAAAAATATTTCATGATGGAAGGAAGTGAGGCAGGTGAGGTTTAAATATCAGAAAAAGAAAAACAAAAATTGAAAAAAAAAATCCCAAAGAGTTTAGGCAAATTAGCTCCTGCAAGAACACTAGCACAGTATAAAAACTGAACTGAACAGAACAGACCTAGTAACTTATTTAAATATGCTGATGATTTAACTGTGATGTATAATAATATAAAAAATAAAGTAAATAGCCTACATAACTTTGGCAAGTATGACATACCAAAGATGTGGAGATAATAGTAGAACTCCCTTTAATAGGATTTTTCTCTTTTGGAAAAAGAATCAAGTAAGAATTTGTGTATTCTGTTGATGTGTCTTCTGACATTTTTCCAAAAGGTAGTTTCAATAAAAAAATATACTAGCAAAGGTTGTTTTCTTCTTTTAATTATATAACATGTAATAGTAAATCAAAACAGAACCAAAAAGTTTTAACATATTTGGAAGTTTGAAAAATAGATAAAAGAAAGGAAAAAAGGAAAGATTTTTCTCTTTTTCTTGAACTTGTACTCATTACTCCAACTGATGAGGTGAGATTAAGTCTCTGACAATGAAATATTTTCTTTGCTTTTCTTTGAAAGCTGAGCAAGCTTTACCCGTAAGCTTATGAGAAGCGTAAGTCTAGGACGAAGCAAACAATTATTTTGTTTTTGTTTAAAATCAATCTGTCTGGTAATGAGATGTTGTTTTGTAGAATTCTTCTATGGTGTAGGTGCACAAGTTCTCTGTGGACTTTCAGGACAGGGTATGAAGACAAAAAGACTGGAGGATTATGGTATAAAAAAGGTTCAGTGTCTCCCGTTTCTGAATGTTCTGGTGAAATTCTGACTAGAAGTGTAGGACTTGAAACTTGGTTAAGCCATAGCAAATATTTATCTCAATAACTATACAATTGACTTCTTTTGTTTTCTTTATATAATGAACTATATATAAATATTTTTTTTATTTTTTCTTTTCTAATCTGTAAATGTTTCCTTAGTATTTGTTCTCATTTCTTCATAAGATGCATCAAATTCTTGCCTTTTATTCTTAATGTTGTTTTAATTTCCTTGACTTGAAAGCAGTAACTGATTTTGTAATTGTAGATTAATTTGTTCCTCTGCTTCATAATTATCTTCAGATTTTACTTTTACTTTTCTGAAATTTAGATAAGGGGTTTGAATTATATATATGATAACTTTTTTCTTCATTTGTTCTTGCATTAAATTAAATTAGAAATAGGGGTTTTTTTTATTTTTAAGTCTTGCTTTAATTATAGTAATTTTAAGAACAGATAAATGATAATAGGTAGTCTAATGTTCAGAGTCATTGATCTTACACATCATAGTGACATGAACCAGATGAAGAAGCAAGAAAAAAAAATCATATTAATTTTTGTGAATGTTTTCTTTTATAATAAAGTATTACTTTTAGCACCTCTCCTTGTTCTCACACTACTGCTTCTTTCTGTCTCTCTTCTAATAGATGCATGCATGCAGACAAAATGCATAAAGTTATGCCTTTACAATCATTTTATTGAGTGAAGGTCAGCAGTCTCTCAGTGAATTCAGACGTATTTTTCTCTGGGCTTTTTACAAGTTATACAACTAGTATAGCTGATATTACCAGGAAAAATCAATCAATCTCTAACGATCTTAAAGTAATATTTTTTTTCTATTTCTGTGTCACTGGTATTCTAATAAAGGCTGAAATAATACAGGTTCTACATACACAAAAATTATATTTCTGGATCAGAAATACACACTCTCCAGTTTTAGGAAGTTGTTAATTGTACTATGCATGTGTGTATATGAAGCTCTTTTAAGGAAGTATCTAGAGGATTAGCAATTGTCTTCAATATTGATTCCTAAGTACTTGTTAGCTCTTTGTCTGTTACCACATGCAAAAAAAAAAAAGGTAGATTTGAGCAGACGTACTTCACTCTTTTACCTCTGTATTTTTATCTTCAGTTATTCAGTTAAAGAGAACCGTTACTCAGTTACTCAGATATTTCATAAAGCTTGTTTCTGGAAATAGCTGTGATTTTTAATAACATTCATGTAATAAATATATGTTCTTGATGTATTTTACCGTAAAATACTGAAATGTGTGAATGATCATGTTGACCAGGAAAAGAATTAGTTACTAATAATTTGAAAACAATTTTGGTTTATTCATTAAAATTAGATGTTAAGTTACAGCTTTACTAATGTCCTTGTTAAAAAAATAGATCTTCAAAACATTTCAGTTGTTCCTAAAGTGAAACATCTAAGTATATGATTATATACCAATCATTTAACAAGCTGTACAATATGACTATAATTTGCTACTCAGAATTTAACAAATTACCTCCTCAAATCAAACATCTGCTACTGTAAGCAATAGTGATTCCAAAAAGGGATATTAGGCATCTTAGCCCATTAAAAAACATCAAAGGATCTTGATATGCTGCCATAGAGAAAGTATGAGGTTTTTGTAATTTTATTTTTAACATCTGGGAAAAAATACATCTTTCTGAATCTTGATAATATTGCTCTGAGAGTTTTTAGGGTTCTGTTCTCAGTTGGTTAGGTCATAAGTTTTTTAGACCTAAATTATGATCCTATCCAGGTGTCGGCATTAATATATATTTTTTTCATTATTATAATTTTCTATCAAACTATTTAGCCTTTTCTGACATTAATGCGGAATGGAATGGGTTTTCTTCTTTTTTTCCTCTTTATTCCGCTATCCCCATGTTACAGTAACTTTAGTTCCGACATGTTGTGAAGAAAAGGACTTGACATTTAAAAAGGGACAGTTTTTGTGTTAAAAATAAGTCTTTTCCTTCTCCTCCAAAAGTCTGCTCAAATCCAGTGGGATTATGGCTTTTGAAATACTTTTCATGTCATAGACACAAGGTATACACTGTTCTTGTAAAAATGAGCCAAGGACAAATGGTCACGAAATCAAGCAGTTCAGATTGATTAACATCCTTGTAGTCAGCACATCGGAGGTCCTGAGCCAAGCTGTCCTCTGCTCCAGGTCACACTTCTTCACCAAGAAAACTGCTGTTCTCATTCCAAATTTGAGCCCAGTAGTGAAGAAATATGTAACCCATTGTGCATGGGTTTATAACTTGTTAAATATGATATTTAAAAAAAAAATATTTTTGGTACAAGAAGATAGGCTTCATATTGATTTTACCATGAGGCATTACAGCATTAGTCAAAGCTCACTTTAGCCAAGGTGTTTTTTACTTTGCTGTAACAACTATCTACCATTGAAGTAACTGTTTCCTGCCCTGCTTCAACTTCACTTCTGTGAATAACACATAGAATAAAGATCTGATCAGGCAAAATGGTCATAGTGTAGAAACCAATAACCTTAAAGTCACCTAGGTTGAGGGATGCTATTGAGTAACTTTTGAAATTTATATGGATACCAATGATCAGGAAACATGTTGAAGTAAGAAAATGTAAAATAAAATATAACAATAGCCCCAATCAGACTCGAAGAATGAGGATGAAGGGACCCTCATCTTCAACATCAAACTCCTCCTGGTGTAGAATTGGGATACTGATAACACACAGAAATTATCACCTTTTCTGCTTCAGGAAGTTGACACCATCAGCCTTATGATCCAGAAGGCACTGAAAGGGTGACAGTAAGACTGAAATAAACATGTAGATAGTACATTTTTTTGTGTGTCTGTATTAATTTTAAGCATATGATTAATGTGAATTTTCTGTATTAATTAGGAATAAAGTGTTACTATAATTGGACCAATAATAAATCATATTTTGCATAGATTCCTAATATTTTATTTAAGGTAGCAACAAATTATTGATTTCATAGAAGTGATGTTCTCCATTTTGCCTGTAATAATATTTTGAATATAATGTGGACAATGGTCCTGAAGCAAATAAAACAAGTCGATCCTGCAGCCATATTTTCTATGAAATTATTTAGTTGTACCAATTTATAGCTTCCATGAAAGATGAAATTGCTTATGAACCTTGTTTATGGGTGACTAGTCACATTACTGTCCTGAGTGGCAAGGTGAATTTTCCTTAAATTCTGGTTTCTGGCTAATATGAGACAGGGAAAGATAAGTATGAGAACTGAAGATGGTAGGACAACCTTTTCTTCTCAAAGATCTCTTCATTTTTCAATATACTGGTTTTTAATTTAAAATTACTTAGATGTCCAAGACTTGAATGCTCCTAGTATACAGCTTCTTCCACAAGAATTCTTTATTCCCCTGATCCATTTTACTTCAACTATTTCATAAACTAGCTGTTAAGGCTGCCTCCTGGAAAGTACATTCTGGATTTCCTCATGATGAAATAAAACTTAAATTTGAGTTTCCTATTTCCTTGGTATGTGTCATCAGGACTACAATGTACTGTGAGGAGTATATGGCACGATGTTTCTTTCTCTAGGCATGTTCTTATGATAAGTTCTGTTCAGTTAGGCACTTGAATTTGAGACAATACTAATGCTTAGGATCATGAGTGAATTAAAGTATCTACAATGAGTTTCAGCTCAGCACAATGTTCATAGAATCATAGAATCACATAGTTGGATGGGACCTATAAGATCATCTAGTCCAACCGTCTTCCCACTACCATTGCTGCCACAGCTACTAAACCATATCTTGTAGCTCCTCATCAAGCCGCCTCTTGAACACTGCCAGGGACGGCGACTCCACCACCTCCCTGGGCAGGCCATTCCAGTGCCTGACCACTCTTTCTGAGAAAAAGTTTTTCCTCACGTCCAACCTAAACCTCCTCTGGTACAACTTGTGGCCATTACCTCGGGTCCTGCTTGTTGCCTGGGAGAAGAGGCCAAACCCCTGCTCATCACAACCTGCCTTCAGGAAGTTATAGAGAGCTATAAGGTCTCCCCTTATAACCTGATGTTGGATCAGGTGTATAACAATAAAAGTCTATCTCTATTGTAAGTAACTCAGTATAGCCCTGCTTAACTTCTAGTTATTAATCGTAAAAGCCCAGGCTATCCTCTTTGAATTAGCTCCAATGTCAGAGGACTCAAGAAAGACTCAGAACTTCTTGGAGCAGTGCTGGAGTTTGAAAAGGGGAACAAATATACAGCCCACTAAGTGTGTTGAGTAGGTCTTCACTGTCTAAAGAAGACCTTAAACATACAGAGCTCTTTTGCCATACATAGGTGTCTAGTAGTATTTAAAACCTCTTAGGATATGTAAGACATGTATGAGATTAAAAGATAAGATACAGCACTTAAAGAAAACACATACTCCTCTGTAGTATCTGTCAAAGGTCAGGGTAGATATGGTATGCAATCTCAAATGGCAATAAATATGTACATGTGAAAATTAAACTTCATCTAGTATATGCAAACTTCTATTTAAATACTTAAACAGAATTGTTTGGACACCATAACTGAATTCTATTCCTTCTGTGTAGAGAGTTACACTTCAGAATGATACACAATCTCATACTCAGTATTTGTTACTGCATAGTTTTTGGTAGCTCTTGAAACTGCATGAGCTTTCTGCTGTACTTTTTCAGCAACCTGTATCACTCTATAGTGACCATACAGACAACTTCAGGAGTAAATTCAACAACTGAGTATTCTACAGGGTCACATTGAATAGTTTTTATATTCTTTTCTTTTGGTGTTAATTTTTTTTTTTGAGTTGCATAAACACTATACTCAGAATTTATATCTTCTTCTTCTACATCTGCTTGGACGTAGAACATTCATACCAAAACTTCAGATTTCTTTTCCAGCTTTAAGCCTGGATTTTCTTGTTGATTTTCAATGTATGAAGTAATCCTTTCAGACTTCCACTGAATGTTGATAAATATTTGTTTCCTGAACAGTCTAGGAAATAACTGGGAGAAACTGTTCTGGTTACAGTTTTGCAGTTGTACTTGTCCAAGCAGCTGAAGGCACAACTGACTTAAGAACCATTATTTTTCAGCTCTGCAACATCATGACTAGAGCTAAAGTCAAAATCAAACCCATTACTTATTAAAAATACTGCTATTGGGAATAATCTACTTCAGAAATTTGGACAAAAATTGTAGATTATTATTTTGCAAGAAGGAAAAAGTCCTTTGTGGAGTAACTTCAGGTTTTTGAACAGGAAATTTGCAAATGAAATTTCACCTTCTGCCCTAGGGAGAAGCATCAAACTGATACCTGCTATGAAGGTAAAGGCAATGGAAAAGTATCACTTTGGCACTCTCAGGAGAATTTGGGAAATATTGGAAATATTTTTTATTACTTTTTAATCTCAACATTCAGAACAATAACGATTCATATTTTTTTTTTAATCTTATAACCTACACAAGTTATCACTTTCATGAAAAGGACATCTACTTTGGAAACCTTTTGTAACAGAAGATTTCTGATCTTGTCTAGTTCTATGCATGCAATTTTGGAGTGCAGCATCAATTGCCATTGAGCACTGCAATTCTGACTAAAGCATTTCCAATCTTTGTGTAGGATATAATTTTGGAACAGTGTAGCAACGCACAGTGTAAGAAGTATAGAAGGGGAAAAGGATTTTATTTCAGAAAGTTCACACACAGTCTCGTACACAGCCACACACCTACTAACTCCAAAACTTATCGATCCAGGTGGTTTGTCCAGATTGCAGAAACAAGAATGTTTATATCCATGCACCATTGTTCAGGATTTTTTGCATTAGCACAATGAGTTGCACACACCAACCTCGTGATCATGTACAAATTGTGAATATGCCTTTTTGCAACTTTCAGGAGCTAACAGTAATTAGTCTCTACACCTTGACTCACCTTTGTGAGCCATCGAGATTTACTTACTGTCCTTTATCATTCAGTCTGTGTGTCTTGAGAAGATGCACACGGATATGTGTTGCAATCTGGATGACCTACTACACAAGGAATCATGATACATCCTACCTCCATAGTCCTTCTGTCCTTTTTTTTTTTAAAAACCATTTTGATGCTTCTACACACATGGTCTACCACTCACTCTTCATTCATAACAATCTTCACATTTCTAGCACAATTTCCCACACTTTTATATGCAGGAGGGAAGGGATGACATTCAGGCTGGATAGTTGGGCCCATATGAACCTCATGAAGTTCAACAGTTGGAGTGCAAGGTTCTATACATGGGTTGAGGCAATCCCAAGAGAATGGATTGAGAGCAGTCCTGAGGAGAAGGACTTGAGGGTTGTGGTTGATGAGAAGCTCAGCATGACTCAGCAATATGTGCTTACAGCCCAGAGAGCAAATCATACCCTGGACAGCATTAAAAGAAGTGTGATTACCAGGTCAAGGAAGGTGATTCTCCCCCTCTATTCCACTCTTGTGAGACCCTACCTGGAACATTTGACAAGGGTATGTAATGATAGGACAAAGGATAACAGCTTTAAACTGGAAGAGGGTAGATTTACACTAGACATAAGGAGAAAATTCTTTCCTGTGAGAGAGATGAGGCACTGAAGTAGGTTGCCCAAAAAAAGTTGTGAGTGTCTCATGCCTGGAAGTATTCAAGGCCAGGTTCAATGGGGCTTTGAGTGACTTGGTCTAGCGGAAGTAGTCCCTGCCCATAACAGGGAGGTTGGTACTAGATGATCTTTAAGGTCCATTCCAACCTAAACCACTCTGTGATTCTATGATTTGAAGGCTGCAGTTTAGCTAGCTGGCATTGCAGACTTCTGTCAAAAAAGAGATGTGAAATAGCTCTCTTCGTCTCTTTCTATATAAATATGAGCTGCTCTTTCTGTCCCAGTAGCAAGCAAAAACATTTTAATTAATATATAAAATTATATCAAATCTACTGGTCCAGAATATACTTTTTTTTGGAAATCTAGAATGTGTTTTAAGGATTCTCAAGATAGAGAATTTTCTGTTTCCCTAAGATGATGCAGACAATACTGTAAGTGCTGAAGCATGAACTCTTAGGGAGGGAAATTATGAAAATTAAGGTTGGTTTATGAATTTAGGTAAAAGTGAATTGCTAATAATTGTTTTTAAAGAAGTAGTCAAAAGGATGTTTGTAGATCAGAGAGGAAGGATTCAAGACAAGGGGAAAACAGTAAATGTGGTGCTGGCTTCAGACAATTTTAAATACTAAGTCAGGTACTGGGTTTGGCTGGGATAGAGTTAATTTTCTTCATAGCAACCTGTATCAGGCTGTGTTTTTGATTTGTGGCTAAAATAGCATTGATGAAAGACCAATATTTCACCTGTTGCTGAACAGTGCTTGCACAACACACATTTCTTTTTTTTTTCTCACTCTTCCCTCCTCAGTGGCTGGGGGTGGGCAGGAGACCGAGAGAGGACATATAAGGGACAGCTGACCCAAACTGACCAAAGGGATATTTCACACCATACAACATCATGCTCAGCAATAAAAGCTGGAATGAGGCAAGAAGAAGCAGGGAATGACATTTGTCCTCCAAGATGGACATTGTTTGGACAGAGGCTGGGCACTGGTCTGTTTGTGGGAGGGGAAGATTGATTTGTTTTGCTGGTTTGGTTTTCCTTCATCTATTGAACTGTCTTTATCTCAGCTCATGAGCTTTCTCCCTTTTTTTTTGCTTCCTATTTTGTCCCTCCAGATTCTTGGGGCATGGCAGGGAAGGAGGGATGTGTTTGTATGGATGTCTGGCTGCTGGCTGGGGTCAACTGACTACAAGCAGAAATACATTTCTTCGATCCTTTCCCATCAATTTCTTTACTTTTCAATTAAAGCCTGAAAGAACTGGAATGATCACACTTATAATTTTGTTAATTTTACCAGGAAACAATCAGTGCTAAAAAAGAATAGAACTTTCATTTTTATTAATTTTGTTTTCTTTGCCCTATCTTATTACAGTAGTCATCTGTCTACTTCTTTAAAGCAAAAAGCCAGCAGATTCACTAAGAAATAAATGACTCTCAGTATAATGATTTCAAAGTTTCTACTTTCATTTGGAAAGGGTAATAACTTATGAAGAAGGAGATGAACACCAATAATAAGAAGACATGTTCTGTTTTAGTACCTATTACCACGAACAGCATAATAGTGACATTCCCTTAGACAGAATTCCACAGTCTCCCAGGTATCTTTCTTCTGCTCTGAAATGAGAGAAGCCAGCTGGAGAATTTGGATTTCTGAAAAAAAAAAAGGAAAGCACTGCAAGTGGCATTCAGCAGTGCTATATTGTTACAAATATGTGGCATGCAGGAGCAGTTTTGTTCACACGCTGTGCAACCATAATGGAGACTTGTTAGCAGGGCATGTTAGAGAGCTAGCTGTAGCATTTTTTGAGATAGCAGCTCCTCTGATTATAAGTTATGATTGCTAAATTATTTTCCTGTGCTTGAGTAGAACTGGTCTCAGAACAAATTTATAGGTGTTATTCTTGTAGTGGCTAGGTGGCAGATTACCAGAACTGAAAACTGGAGCTTTCCCTTGGGAGAATAAATCAGTGTGTTAACAAATTGCAGATATAATCTTGAGAAAATTAGTTATGCTATCAAAGAAAAATTGCATTGATTTCAGGAGACTCGGAAGCTCTTTTAACAAGAGGCCATTTTAACAAACCATGAGATTTCACTCTTCATAAACCTTAGGCTGTGTAATACCTCTAGATAAATCTGGCAGGTATAACACTGGAGTATCTAAAAATCTGTATTTTAATGGGAAAAACAAAAAAAAAAACCAAACCAAACAATCCATCCCCCATCAACAAAAAAAAATATCCCCCCCCCCAAAAACCAACAGCTGACATCCAAACAGAATACTCTACACTATCTAAAGTGGCAGTAGACATCTCTAGTTAGCAGCAGAATCCTGCCCACTGGCCTTTGTAATCAGAAAAATTTTCTTTACTACATGTATAAAAAATAGTAGGCTTATCTTGACAGCTTTGAAGAACTGAAAAAATTAGATAGCCTCTTTAACCTGATATAGTTGTCAACAGAAACAGGCACTGCAAAGGACAATCAACGCCATACAACCATAAATGAGACAAGCAAAATGAATCACTCACCGGACTAATTTAAAGCTATTCTGAAAAAATCTTAGTAATGATGTCTAAAAATAGACCAATCTCTCCTTTTGACTTATAACATTCAGTGAAAATGTCCTGTCACCATGACTCACCTTTTTCTAAATCAGTGGGTAACTTCAGTGTCTAGAGAAAAGCACTGCATTTAGAAGACTTTGAGTCCTTATACCCTCAACCAATTAGCACAGTTACTACTGCTTTCTGAGGACTTGTCCTCAGATTTAGAAAATGTTCCTAATGTAAAAAATCAGTATTTTCTGGTTAGTTGTAACATTTATCAAAAACAGAGGAATAAGGAAACAGAAGCTGTTAGGAGATTGAATTCCATTTGCAAATGTTGCAAATACCTTTGGCCAGAAGGAAAAATACTAAAATATTTCATTCTGACAACTTAACAAAGAAATACTACATTTTGGAACTGCTGAAATGCTTTGTTTCAGTATTCTTCTAAAAGAAATATTCCTATCAGCACTTTAAAATAATTAAAAAAAACCCAAAAAGACAATTCTTTCAACTCCAAAAGTAAACGAAGTATTTAATTTCCTGTACATTGTAGTTTCATTTTAAAAACTTTTTTTTTCTTTCTACATGAAAATATTTGTTTCATGTTACGAGGTCTTGAACTTGTAAAAGAAGTGATTTGTTTTATTGTGATCCAATATCCAGTAGTGACAACTGGATCGCAAAAAAGCAAAGGATAAGAATAGCATCAAATTTGAAGGGATTAAATAAATTTTGGTCTCAAAATGAAAACATTAACATAGATATTCTATTTTTCTTTTCCCTACTCCAGTATAATGTCCTCCAAAGTTTTTAGTTACAACAGTATAGCCACTGGACAAACTCCAGTGTGCCAGTCAGGGTAAGGCAATATTCCAGTAGATTTTTTTTTTAGGCTGTCAGAATATAAAAATAGATTTCCATAACATTTTTAATAGCTCTTCAGTCAATAAATTTTGGTAAAGAACAGTTTATACCTACATAAGAGTGTCTTCATAGAAGACATCTGTTCTTAAATTTTACTCTGTGGGAGCACTGGGCATCAATGTGAAGTTCATCTTCAGTGAGCTCTTGAGTGGCTCATCCTCAGTGTGCTCACCTGGCATATACAAGACAACCAGGGGATTAGGTCTAGCAAGCATGGGTTCATGAAGGGCAGGTCCTACTTAACCAACCTCATCTTCTACTACCACATGACCTGCCTTGTGGATGAGGAAAGGGCTGTGGATGTTATCTACCTGGATTTTAGCAAAGCCTTTGAAACCATCTCTCAGAGCATTCTCCTAGAGAAGCTGGCAGCTCATGGCTTGGACAGGTGTACCCTGTGATGGATTAAAAACTGGCTACATGGCCGAGCCCAGAGAGTTGTGGTGAACGGAGTTACATCCAATTCACAGCCAGTCACTAAAGGTGTTCCCGAGGGCTCCGCCTTAGGGACAGTTTTGTTTAATATCTTTATCAACAATCTGGATGAGGGGATTGAGTGCTCCCTCACTAAGATTGCAGATGACACCGAATTGGGTGAGAGTGCCAATCTACTCAAGGCTCTGCAGAGGAATCTGGACATGCTGCAATAATGGGCTGAGGTGAATTGTATGAGTTTCAACAAGGCCAAGTGCTAGATCCTGCACTTCAGTCACAACAACCCTGTGCAATGCTACAGACTTGGGGAAGAGTGGTTGGAAAGCTGCCTGGTGGAAAGGGACCTGGGGGGTGCTGGCTGACAACCAGCTGAACATAAGCCAGCAGTGTGCTCAGGTGGCCAAGAAGACCAACAGTATTCTGGCTTGCATCAGGAACAACGTGGCCAGTAGGAGTAGGGAAGTGATTGTGCCCCTTTACTCAGCACTGGTGAGACTGCACCTTGAATACTGTGTGCAGTTTTGGTCCCCTCGGTATAAGAAGGATGTTGAGTTGCAGGAGTATTTCTAGAGTCTAGAGAAGAGAAGGCTAAGGGGAGACCTCATTGCCCTCTACAACTACCTAAAAGGAGATTGTAGGGAGGCAGGTGTTTGTGTCTTCTCCCAAGTAACTTGTGACAGGACGAGAGGAAATGGCCTCAATCTGCAGCAGGGGAGGTTTGGATTGTATATTAGGAAAAACATCTTTGCTGAAAGAGTGATCAGGCACTGGAACATCCTGTCAAGGAAGTGGTGAAGTCACCATCCCTGGAAGAGTCCAAAGAACATGTAGACATAGCACTTCAGGACATTATTTAGTAGGCATGGTGGTGTTAGGTTGATAGTCAGACTTGGTGATCTTGGGGGTCTTTTCTATGATTCTATGATAAGTTAGTCTAAGGCCATTTGGATTACTTCTAGGAAGTCCGTAGGATCCTCAAACAGTCATAGATCGTGGTATCCAGCATGACTAAGAAAGGCTGTGATTACACTGACAGGTTAAACAGCTTTGAAATCCACAATAAAATTTAGTGTTCTTCTAAGTGCCTTAAAATCTAAGAAAGAACACTTTAAGTGTTCTTCTCTGGAAATATTAGGCTGGTGTTTAAGTACAAAATTCTTATATTTCATATTATGTCGATCTCTGTGAAAAGCTCCTGTGAATAAAGTCCTGAGAAGGCATATTGCTTATTCAGACTCTGCTCATGCTCTTATTCATATAGTGATCATGGGGGAGTCAGTCCCTGGAGCCTCACTTACATAAATAAATAAAGTTACCAAATTCTCTATTCACCTTTCTCAGCATTTTCAATAATTCTTACTTCAAATATTACCTTCTAATAAAGTGCTGTTGGTATTTTATGCACTAGTCTCTGGAGTTTTCTTTGTCCTTAAAACTTTATCTTTTTCTTGGCATCATATCTTAATGGCAAAATTCAAAACCTGTTTGCTCCAAAATTATTATGGACAGAGGTACCTGACTATATATACCTTGTTAAATAAAACAGTAGTGACTTTGAGTATGAGATTCCAGACCATCCTGATCCCTTAAATTATAGATATCTCCTTTGGTTTGTTTTCAGCCATTCTACACAGCTCCCTTCAAGAAAGTCTGGTTGCCAAAAGCCCCTATAGACAGAAATGTAATGGATTTGTCTCCTTACATTCTGCATGATCCTTCATCACTATCCCAGTAGTCCTTGCGGTCTTGAAAACTGGAACAAGCCCTCAGGCAATGCGTTAGAGAATAAAATACAAATTTGTTTTCACACTTTCAAAACATTACTTTAGTATTGCATTCATAATATTTCTGAACCTTTGATTTTGAATAAAATTATGTTCTTATCTGAGACATCTCACATGGAGCCCCGGGAAAATGAAGGCCAGTACTACGTCTTTAGACACAGCTCTCAGACAGTGGGGCTGCAAGCTGATCTGTACCATTTGCAAAGGGGCAGCAGGGAGGCCTTTGACAACAAATGAGATCTCTTGTTCAGTTTTCATTACTCTGATGTATAAAACATCTGAGAATGACCCCAGGAAACATCCCAGGATGTCTGCTGAAGTCAAATGTGCTTATGACAGTGCAATATGCATTATCAGTAGCCTTTACATAAGTCTTGCAGTTATAACCCAACAGACGCAAAAAAAAAAAGAAGTAAGAGGAAAGGATGTATTTTATGAAAAATATAGTGTAAATTCCCTCAGGATTATCTCCTTGAAGGATTTTAGAGTCGTGACAAAGTACCATAGTGCTTGTAACTTCTTACTGCTTCTCACTGGAAGCGATGTTGATTAATCACCATTAGGATAGCACTACACATGTTTACTTGGTCCAACAACATAGGCACCAGAAAAAATCCTCACTATACAGTGGATTTCTAACATAATAAGCCATGTGGGATGTTTGACTTTTTTACATGCCTGAAAACACAGTAAGATCAGAAGATGTATAGCTTTGCCTGCTGTCAAACAAATAAGCAAGTATCATTTATATACATTTGCATTGTGTTTATGCAGTTGGGTTTTGACAGGAGAGGGCTGCAGGGGTGGCCTCTGTGAGGAGGGGCTGCCCTGTGTGGGGAACAGTTCATTCCAGCCAACTCCAATGGACCCAGCCTAGGGCATGTCTGAGCCTCTCAGCCAAGATGATGACACCTTTATAATAAAATAGTTAAGAAAGGGCAAAATATCGGCTGAGGGTGAAGAATAAGAAAAAAACATGTGAGAGAAACAGCTCTGCAGATACCAAGGCGAGAGAAGAAGGAGGAGGAGGTGCTCTACATGCCGAAGCAGGGAGTTCCCTGCAGCCCCTGGAGAAGACCAAAATGGAGCAGGTATTTCCCTGCAACTTATGGAAAAGAACACACTGGAGCAGATATCCACACTGCAGCGCATGGAGGACCTCATGCCACAGCAGGGACATATTTAATGATGGAAACTGTGGCCTGTGAAGAGCCCACACTGGAGCAAGCTTCTCCTGAAGGACTGTAGCCCATGAAAGGAGTCATGCTGGAGCAGGGGAAAAGTGTAAGGAAAAAGGAGCAGCAGAAACAGACTGTTACAGTGTGACGGTAAAAGTTCTACAGACTTGATTTATATCACAAATATAACAGGAAGAGATATAGACAAACAAAAAAACCCAAATAAATAAATAAATTTCTTCTTAGCCTGCAACGACAAGACTACAATTGAGGTGGACAGTCCAAAACTGAGTGTGAGTGTTTCATACTTACTTTATTTTGGATATTGCCTCACATTGTGAAGCCTTTTACTAGAAAGAAATCAAACACCCTGGAAGGCCACAGCTTTGGATTATACAGACTTGGATAATCAAGTTTTGACACATAACAATCAAGATCTCAATAACCTTTTTATTTTCACAGAATCACAGAATTATCAAGATTGGAAAAGACCTAAAAGATCATCCAGTCCAACCATCACCAATACTTCTCAGCTAAATCATATCCCTCAACACAACATCCAAACGTTTCTTGAACACCCCCATGGTCGGTGACTCCACCACCTCCCTGGGCAGTGCGTTCCAGTGCCTGACTACCCTTTCCGAGAAGTAATATTTCCTAATGTCCAGCCTGAATCTCCCCTGGCGCAGCTTGAAACCATTGCCTCTAGTTCTATCACTGTCTACACAAGAGAAAAGGCCAACCCCTAGCTCACCACAACCTCCCTTCAGGAAGTTATAGAGAGCTATAAGGTCTCCCCTGAGCCTCCTCTTCTCCAGACTGAACAATCCCAGCTCCCTCAGCTGCTCCTCATAAGGCCTGTGCTCCAGTGCTTTTGTATTTTCTGTCCTTATTAACAGGAGGTTTTTTTCTTATGAAGGAAATTTGTGGGCTTATATAGAGAATTGTATTTTATGACACAGTTTTCTCTAACACATCATAACAGAAGGAATTTGACAATAATGAGAAAATACAATTGGTGTCTCCATAACCATAACTGTTGTAGCAAACAGTTGAAGGAAGCTTGAAACCTCCAGTGCTCCTCAGCATGTTTTTAAAACTCATAGCTATAAATAACGTTGACTGAGGTTTTACTTTCCTTTTCCCATATTTACATTTTCTCTGGTACCGTAAGTAATCATAGAATCATAGAATGGTTAGGGTTGGAAGGGACCTTCAAAGGTCATCTAGTCCAACCCCCCTGCAAGAAGCAGGGACATCCCTGACTAGATCAGGTTGCTCAGAGATTCACCCAACCCGGCCTTGAATGTTTCCAGGGATGGGGCATCCACCACCTCTTTGGGCAACCTGTTCCAGTGTTCCTCAACTCTCATTGTGAAAATATTTTTCCTAATATCCAATCTAAATCATAATTATTTTGTCAGAAACAACACATTGTTGCAAAAGCCAGGGAGTTGGTAATATTTTATTCCCCAAAGGGTATACATGTCAGTGTCAAATATATTTTATCTCAAGGTCTTTTTTTTTAATTGAAAGTAACAAAGCACAGAAGATCAGAGTTTGTATAAATTATACCATAATTTATTATATTAATAGTTTCACCTCTTCCAAGTTCCTATTGTAAGTGTTCTTCTTCCCTATATCATCATGAAGATGCTGTATTTTTTCCAGACCCTCATATTGCATGCTATATTAATGCTGACATCGCTGAGGTGGTTAGGTGATAAATGCTACCTTGTGATTTCAATTTTTCTGAAGCTGTAGATACTTAATGGGATTCTTTATTGCAGAGAAAATTAATTCTTTTACAAGTTTCTTCAAAAAGTAAAAAGGACTGTGACTAAGTGAAGTCATTTTTTTTTTAAAGCATATACCTAAGGACTAGTTAAAATTGGTACTCAAAGACAGGTGATCTTTAGAAGCTGAAAAAAGTATAATGGAAATTTCCAAAGTGATTATTTTATAAGCACTTGTGATTCTTAAAGTCAATTGTAAAGGCTAAAAGCAAAACACAGACAAGTAATTGGTCATTACAGTCCACCAAATACTATGGGAAATGTGGCCTGTGTGTTTTATATCCAGGTGACAATAACTTTTACGCAGATATTATCAATTTCTAGATCTTGAGTCAGCTTGCAAAGATTCACATAACTAAAAACATTATTTGTGGCATGTGTTAAAATAATTGTGTTATGTGTTCAAATATTATTTGTGATAGAGGAGCCAATGAGAAGAGGTGTTGTGCTGGACCTCATACTCACAGAGAAGGAGGGCCTCATTGAGAATGTGAAGATCAAAGGCAGTTTTGGATGCAGTGACCATGAGATAGTGTTCATGATCTTGAGAGCAGGGAGAAGAGTGAAAACCATGCGTACTACCACGGACTTCAGAGAGCAGGCCTCTTCAAAGATCTGCTTGGAAAAATCCCATGGGATAAGGCCCTAGAGAGATGAGAGGCCCATGAAAGCTGGTAAATACTCAAGGATCACCTCATCCAAGCTGAACAGAGCTCCATCTCAAAAAATAAGAGGTCAGGCAAAAATGCCAGGAGGCCTGAGGAAGAACAAGGACATTGTGGCCAAACTCAAACACAGAAAGGAGGATGGAAACAAGGATGGACAGCCTGGGCTGAATTTAGAAGCATTATGTAAGCATGCAGGGATGAATTCAGGAAAGCCAAAGCCCAAACGGAATTGAATCTGGTCAAGGATGTTGAAAACATCAAGAAGGGCATCTACAAATACATAGGTGAAAAAAGGAAAACTAGGGAAAATGTAGGCCCATTGCTCAATGAGACAGAGGACTTGGTTACACAGGACGTGGAAGTAATGACTATTTTCTTTGTCTCAGTCTTTACTACCAAGCGTGGCCTTCAGAATCACAGGTCTTAGCGACCAGAGAGAAACACTGGAGCAAGGGATACATAGCCTTGGTCATAGAATCATAGAATCATAGAATCACATGGTTGGATGGGACCTATAAGATCATCTAGTCCAACCGTCTTCCCACTACCATTGCTGCCACAGCTACTAAACCATATCTTGTAGCTCCTCATCAAGCCGCCTCTTGAACACTGCCAGGGACGGCGACTCCACCACCTCCCTGGGCAGGCCATTCCAGTGCCTGACCGCTCTTTCTGAGAAAAAGTTTTTCCTCACATCCAACCTAAACCTCCTCTGGTACAACTTGTGGCCATTACCTCGGGTCCTGCTTGTTGCCTGGGAGAAGAGTCCAAACCCCTGCTCATCACAACCTGCCTTCAGGAAGCTATAGAGTGCAATGAGATCTCCCCCGAGCCTCCTCTTCTCCAGACTAAACAATCCCAGCCCTCTCAGCCGCTCCTCATAAGACTTGTGCTCCAGACCCCTCACCAGCTTTGTTGCCTGTCTCTGGACACATTCCAGGGCTTCAATGTCTTTCTTGTAGTGAGGGGCCCAAAACTGAACACAATACTTGAGGTGCGGCCTCACCAGTACCGAATACAGGGGGATGATTACCTCCCTGCTCCTGCTGGCCACACTATTTCTAATGCAGGCCAGGATGCCGTTGGCCCTCTTGGCCACCTGGGCACACTGTCGGCTCATATTCAGCTGAGCATCAACCAACACCCCCAGGTCCCTTTCCTCTTCACAGTCCTCCAGCCACTCAGCTCCAAGCCTATAGCGCTGCTTGGGGTTATTGTGGCCAAAGTGCAGGACCCGACACTTGGCCTTGTTGAACCAATCAAATGGTCAAAATGGTCATGGAATACTTAGACAAACAGGACATACATAGGTCCATGGGCACTGATGGGATGCACACACAAGTGCTGAGAGAGCTGGTAGATGTCATTGTGAGGCCACACTTGACAATCTTTGATCAGTTATGACAACTGGGAGAAGTGATTGAGGACTAGAAGAAATCAAGTTAAAAACTATCTTCAAGAAAAGCAAGAAGGAGAACCCAGGGAACTACAGGCTGGTCAACCTTACGTTGATTCTTGGGAAGGTGATGGAACAGCTAACCCTGGAATCCATTTCCAGGCATATTAAGGACAAGAAAAGCATCAGGAGTAGTCAGCATGGATTCACCAAGTTGGTTGACCCACTTAGTAAACTTCCGTGATGAAGTAACTGGCCTGGTAAATGAGCAGAGAGCAGCAGTTATTTTCTACCTGGACTTCAGGGAAGCCCCTGACGCTATCTCCTATAAGATCCTCATAAAGAAGCTGTTCCTGTATGAGCTGGATGAGCTGATAGGGAAAGAGTTTGAAAACTGTCTGAATGGTTGGACACAGAGGGTTGTGATTAGCAGTACAAAGTCTAATTGGAGACCAGCAACTAGCAGTATACTCCAGGGATCAAAACTGGGTTCAGTCTTTTTAATACCTTCATTAGTGATCTGGATGGTTGACTAGGGTGCACCCTCAGAAAGTTTGCAGATGACATCAAACTGGGACGAGTGGCTGATATGCTAGAGGGTCATGCTGCTTTTGGTGGGTTGACTTTGCTGGCCACCCTGTGCCCACCAGGCTGCTCTATGATTCCCCCTCTTCAGTGGGCCAGAGGGAGAAAATCCAAAAGGCTCACAGGTCGAGATAAGGACAGAGTAATCAGCAATTACTCTCACAGGCAAAACAGACTTGACTTGGGGACAATGAATTTAATTTATTGATCATTACTGATGGAGCAGGATAATGAGAAATAAAAACAAAACTGAAAACAGTATACCTCCCTTCTTCCCAGATTCAACTTCATTATCAATTTCTCTACCTCCTCTCCCCTGAGTGGTGCAGAAGGATGAGGAATGGGGGTTGTGATCAGTTCATAACACAATGTCTCTGCTGATCAGTCCTCCTCACATTCACTGCTGGTGCACAATAGATTTTACCCCTTCTTAACTATGTTATCACAGATGTGCTACCACCATAACTAATTGTCTCAGCTTTGGCCAGTGGCAGGTCTGTCTTGGAGCTGGCTGGAACTGGTGCTGTCAGACACAGGGGAAGCTTCTGACACATTCTCACAGAAGCCACACCTGCAGCCCTGCAGCTACCAAAACCTTGCCACAAAAGCTTGGTACACTGGGGAACCTCAAAATGCTGGAGACATGGGATGATAGGAACATCATGAAGTTCAGCAAAGAGAAGTAAAAAGTTCTACATCTGAGGAGGAACAACTGTATGCATCACTATATGAGGGGGATCACCCGGATGGAAACTAGCTTTGTAAAGGACTGGGGGGTCCTTGTGGACACCAAATTAAACATAAGCCACCAATGCACCTTGTGGTGCAGAGGGCTACATAAGGACAAGTGTTTTTAGCAGGTTGATGGACATGATCCTTCCCCTCTATTCAGCACAGGTGAGGCCACACCTGGAGTGTTGTGTCCAGTTCTGAGCTCCTCAGTACAAGGGAGACATGGACATACTGGAGACAGTTCAATGAAGGGCGACGAACATGATGAAGCAATTGAAGCATCTCTCCTATGAGGAAAGGCTTAGAGAGCAGGGACTGCCTAGCCTAGAGAAGAGAAGACTCAGCAGGGATCTTATCAACATATGTAAATATGTAAATATGTAAATACATGAAGGGAGGGTGCAGAGAGGCATCACTCTTTTTTAGCGGTGCCAAGTGTCAGGATAAGAGGCAACAGATACAAGCCAAAGCACAGGAGGTTCCATCTGAACATCAGGAAACACTTTTTTTTACTGTGAGGGTGATTGAACACTGGTACAGGTTTCCCAGAGAGGTTGTAGAGTCTTCATCCTTGGCGATATTCAAAAGCTGTCTGAACATGGTCCTGGGCAAGTGGCCCTAGGTGGCCTACTTTAGCAGGGGGATTGGACCAGATGATCTCCAGAGATCTCTTCCAAACTCAACTATTCTGTGATTCTATGATTATATGTCTACATATAAAAACTAGAAGCACTGAAACTGAAATGCATTATACTACATATTTATAAATTATTATAACACTTTCATCTGTTCTAAAAGAAATTTGAGTTTATTTGTTTATACAGAAGAGAATAAATCTACTTAGCATTAACTTAGAAATATTGATCAATATTCTAGCTTTCTTTGTGTGAAAAAAAAAAAGAAAATATTGCTTTTAAAGATAGGTAGCAGTTATAGGAACCTTGACAGTTTTCTCTCTCACTAATATCCCCTAGGAATGGATTTTCTTTACAGAAATTACCCTTAATGTTGACGTTCCCAGCCTTTTCTCTGTGGCAGTTTGCTTGTTGCAGACACATATGATGTAATGACCAAAGATTGCATCATCACAGGACTGCAACCTCATGACAGAAGCTGCTGAATCACAGAGCTCTAAATCCAAATCCTGAGGACTTATCATATAAAGATGTCATATTGTGAGGCTAAGCATCCTTTTATACATGATTCAAAGGTAGTGTTTAATGCAGAGAGGAAAGGCCAGAGTTAAATTTGCTGCAATACATTCTGGTTCTGGGAATACATATCCATACCACATATCAGCTAGCAATGAAGGTGTCAGATGTTGCGAATCCTAGAAAGACAATACACATGTAGAGCAGGGAGGTAACTGCTGGTTAGCCTTACTTCGTCATTCAAAGTGAGTCACTCCAGAGGGTAATTTAATGCACAACTTCAGTCTTTGTTCCACCATGAAGGAAACCTTTTCAATCTCCTCAAGCTTAAGTCACCAAGCATAAACACAGTGTAAATTCATATTGAGAAGAAACCTGCAATCACACTAAAACACATTAGCATTCTGTTACACTGAAAAGCACGAGATGCATTTCTTGTATACATTAGAATATCAAAATCAAAGGTCATGTTTAAATTCTGATGTAAACAAAAATATTCATCAATAATTCAGTTTGCGTCTCTCTTTCTGAAGCACTTGTACACGTTGGCTAATGTAAATTAAATTTGACACAGAACTGCAGCTCACATGAGGCATGATTTGTGATACCTTTCATCCTTCAAGGTCTGCTTGAATAATCAGATTACAGTAAAGTACTTTCCTCTAATACATTTCCCAGAAGGCTAAGGACTAGTCTATAAGTTTAATTACTGGTTTAACTGATACACAAATATGTACACAAATACACCAAGGTAATACAGTGAGGATCAAGAACCACCCACTGTACTCAAAGAACAGGTTCGGGAACATCTGAGGAACTTGAAGGTGCACAAGTCCATGGGACCTGATGAGATCCATCCGCGCATCCTGAGGGAACTGACAGATGAAGTTGCCAAACCAATGGCCATCATATTTGAGAAATCGTGGCGGTCTGGTGAGGTCCCCGATGACTGGAAAAGAGGGAACATAACCCCCATTTTTAAAAAGGGGAACAAGGAGGACCCAGGCAACTACAGGCCGGTCAGCCTCACCTCCGTGCCTGGCAAGGTCATGGAGCAGATTCTCCTGGAAACCATGCTGAGGCACATGGAGAGCAAGGAGGTGGTTGGTGACAGCCAACATGGCTTCATCAAGCGCAGATCATGCCTGACCAATTTGGTGGCCTTCTATGATGGAGTAACAGCATCGGTGGACAAGGGACGGGCAACGGACATCATCTACCTGGACTTGTGCAAAGCTTTTGACACCGTTCCACATGACATCCTTCTCTCTAAACTAGAGAGGCATGGGTTTGATGGATGAACCACTCGGTGGTTAAGGAGTTGGCTGGATGGCCGCACTCAGAGAGTGGTGGTCAACGGCTCGATGTCCAAGTCGAGACCGGTCACCAGTGGCATCCCTCAGGGGTCCATGTTGGGCCTGGCCCTGTTCAAAATCTTTGTCAGCAACATGGACAGTGGGATAGAGTGCACCTTCAGCAAGTTTGCCGATGACACCAAGCTGTGTGGTGCCATTGACATGCTGGAAGGGAGGGATGCCATCCAGAGGGACCTTGACAGGCTGGAGAGGTGGGCCTGTGCCAACCTCATGAAGTTCAACCAGGCCAAGTGCAAGGTCCTGCACCTGGGTTGTGGCAATCCCAGGCACAAATACAGGCTGGGCGAAGAATGGATCGAGAAGAGAGAAAATTACTGGAAACCAGGCTGCTTTGCCATGGTATTCGAGTGTTTACTCATATCATAGACAGTCAATGTACGAAGTGTTTTGTTTTTGTTTTTTTTTTTTTCCAGGAGGTGCTTGACTTCTGCTCTGACACATTATTTCCTATATAGTTCTCTTCCTTGAGGTGCTCATATTAAGAACATATTAATGGATGGTGACTTGCTGACTTATTCAGTTACTTTGGTTGCTCTCTTCTTACAGCTCTGGTTCGTTTGCTTAGGATGCTTGATTCATAAACACAAGCACATGCAACACTAGTTTTCTTTCACAGAACTATTTGCCTACTGCATATTTGAAAAATCTGTAGCATTCAGAGACTATGTGCTTTTGCAATCTACCTTGGCATTATTGTGTAGAGACAAAAAAAAAGGTAACGTGAATAAACTCTTCAAATGTGTAACAGATTCTCTCAGAATAGCTTTCACGTCACACACTAAATGCAAGTGGCACATGCAATAACATTACTATAAATTCATTAAACAAAAGAGAAATGAATACAACATATCAACTGTTGGATTGCACTAAACTAAATTGGTTCGTAAATCTGTTAAAAGTCTCTTAAGGCATCCACCTCTGTGAGAATCTCAGCCAAAACAGTTGAGGATTTCTCCACCCAGTTCCTCTTTATATATCAAACACAAATTGCTTGTCATTGTTGCCTTTCACAGTTCATTACCATCTAGAATTTCTTATTTGTCATTGACTCCAACTCCCCATTTTCCTATGACGCTTTATTTATACGGCTTACATTTTCAGTCATGATACCACTATCTTTTCCTCTATGTTATCTGTTAACCTTTAGTGGGTGTCCTTAACTCTGAGCAAAATACTAATTAATGACCTGATTTTTTTTTTTCATCCCAAGTTTTTAAAATAACTGGACTTTGCTCTTCTTAATAAATCAAATGTCAAGTAGGCATTACTGGGGCTGCAGAGCATCCTGTGAAAATACTTTATTGGAACAAGCTCCATGTAACATTTCTTAACTACTTTTTTGGAGGATAATATTCTTTCCACAGTTATTGGGAATTCTCCTCTAATTCAAGACTACCTACCTGATATTTAATTCTTAAAGTATTTTAAATTGCAATGTTAGTGTTATTTTTTTGTATAATTTTGGCAAACGTTGGGATTTATCTTTATCACTCTGGTTGTCAGTTACATTACTGGAACTTTGGATAGAGTTTTATTGCTTTAAAAAATCACATCCCTCAACCTGCTGGCCACACCTCTTTTGATGCAGCCTGTGATTGGCTTTCTGGGCTGCAAGTGCACATTTTCAGATCATGTTGAGATTCTCATCAACCAACCCTGCCAAGTCCTTCTCTTCAGGGCTACTCTTAAAATAGCACAGAAAGATAACAGCTAGCTAATAAAGACAATATTGGCTCAAAATCTAGCTCATATAAACTAATCTTAAGTACATTTAAGCTATAAATTAGCAAAAGATTTTAAACATCTGAACAGGGAGGTACAGGAATAGACTTGCAATCAGGGTAGTGGGGAGAAATCACTGAACATTTTAAAAAAAAACCCTAAAAGTGACAATCCCAACCACCCAGTAAAAGAGCTTAATCTAGTTATTAAAAAGTTATTAAACATGGCTACTTGCAATGTCAGGCAATTTAATGACCTAGGGCATCTTGCCTAATCCTACATGTCCTTCAGTTAATTAGGGTACATGATGAGAGCACATGAGGTATTGGTATGGATTTAATGGCCACCTAAACATTCATGATGGGAAAAAAACATAACCAGTTCATAACCTCCCATGTATCAAGCACTTAATTTGGGCTAGTGAAATGTTACATATTTTTCCCAATATACAGAATAATAAGGGATAACTGTTTCTTGTAACTCTAGAGAATGTTCCTGTCAGGACACAACTAAGTCTTTTAGAAATTTTACCTTATTTTTTTTTCACTAAACAAGGACCTCATGCCTTGACTTGTATAATACACATTTCAAACACTGGCAACACAAATTCATCATCTGAAAAGGGTATGCCAGGTAAGTCTGCTGGAAGTAACCACAAGTACTTTTGACTTAAAGAATGAAAATATTTTATTTCTGGTGTAGTGGGCAATGTAGATTACAGATCTAATTTTTATTGCTATAGAAAACCAAATGTCTTTTAATATGACAGCGGTTAACAACACTTTTTTTTTTTTCTTTTCCAGTCAAATTGGTTTTCAATATGTAATTCATAAAGCAAACTCTCTCTGGACAATGTACATCAGGAAGAGATTCAGTCTATGAAAGGTAAGCTTCCTGGTATCTATCTCAAATTAATCTGGGCAGATTTTTTTTTTTACAATCAACCAATTCTTCACTTGCAGAACTCTATAGTTCCTCATTCTTTCACACACACTAAAGCTAAATGTTTTTTTAAGCTATTTTGCCTGAAAATAAAGACTGGATTTTTATGCAAATTTATTTTGTCCAAGGACATATCAGGAAGATAACAGACTAAATCCTGTCCTGCTCTTTACCTGCCATATTCCTTAGCCTGACTCTCATGTGTTCTTATGAAAGTATGAAGTTTGTTGCTGTTAGGTGAAACATGGCTAAGCTGTTATTGCATCAGCTTGATCTGAAACTGATTATGAAAAGGATAGGAAATCTATATTAGTCACTGTCCTGGTTTTGGCAGGGATGGAGTTAATTTTTTCCTCTCAGTAGCTGGTATGTTTTGGATTTTGTGTGTGAAGAATGTTGATAAACACCCTGATGATATGAGTTGTTGTGAATGAGACCAAGGACACCGTCCTGCTTTCCAAGTCTTGCTAATTTGCAGATGCAGGAAGCTGAGAAAAAGACAGACAGAATAATTGATCCAAACTGTCCAAAGAGAGTATTCCATGCCATAAACGTCATGCTCAGTACATAAGTGGGGGCTGGCCAGGGCGGGTATCTGCCTTCCTGGCATCCGTCTTTCTCTTCAGTTTGCTGGCATCGTTCCCTCTGCTTTGCTAGTTCCCTTTTTGCTCCTTTGCTTGCCACTCGGTTTTGTTTCCATGATCGCTGCTTGGGATGGGCTGTATCGGTCATTGGGACATCGGGTGGTGAGAAATTGTACATTGTTCACCTTGTATATTTTAATATCCTTATATTCTGTTATTATTGTAGTTTTCCTTTGTTATTTTAGTCAATTGTCTTCATCTCAACCCACGAGTTCTCCTTGCTTCCCAATTCTCTCCCCTATCCCACCTGGGAGGGGGAGGCTGAGCGAGAAACTGTGTGGCGATTCGGGCTAAACCATCACAGTCACTAATAATTTCATCAGAAAACATAAACTTAAGTGAAATTATAATCTTGCCAAATGACCTAAGTAATAGAAGGTTGAATAGCCATACACAACTCAATAAAGGCAAAGTTACTCAGTGTCTGAAACCTCTTTATTTTTAAATAGAGAAAACCAAATCAGATTAGTATCTAGTCCCCTTACAAGAACAAGTGTTTGCCTTCTCCCTTAAAAAAAGCAATAACAATAAGGGCAGTTGCACCATCCTGTTCTTGTATTTATAAATACAAAAAATATCTGTCATAATATGTTGTTCTCCTTCAGTTTGAGTATATTAAAATAATGAATTTCTATGAATATTAAAAAAGATATACTGCACATGCTCCTCAAATGACTATGTCAATATTTATTTTTTCTGTGGTTAGAAAATAGAGGATTTCAGTCAATCAAAAAGAAAATACCTTTTTCTGTTATTGTTTTGCCTGGTTTTGGTTTTGAGCTAACAATGAGCTACACAAAGTTACCCTTTCTAGATGTTTCTATCAAGAATGTTTGTTAAAATAGGCTGAACTTTAGACACATTTCTTGCTGAAACACGGCAATTGGTCAGAAAAGGAGAAAGGAAGTCAGTTGTACCGCTTCTCGGTAAAGAATTGTTTGCTAGCCAAGCCAGGATAGGAGATTGATATATTTTCTAAAAATATATTTACTCATGAAAATAAAAGACATGATGCTTAACTAGAAATGATCCAATTTTCTCTTAAATAAAGAGGGGAAATATGAGTACCTGAATGAAAACTTAAATGTGTCTGGACACTATCAAAGAATTCAGAAGGTAAATTGATTAGGTGAAGTAGCATCACTCAGATGGATTAAGGGTGTCCTTAAAGAGATACGCTTAAAAATCTTCTTTAAAGAAAGATTTCTATGGTAAGCTCTCTCTAATTGAGGGGCTCAAATAGGCTCTTTAGAATAATTATAAAGTGATGTATACGTGATGCAAAAAAATAAAACCTGTCAGTCATCTTGCTAAAGAGGATAGAAGGTTAACAGAATAAAGCAGAGATATTTCTGATGCAGTTTTACTCTTCATAGGTTTTTTTTTTCATGATTTATCTATGTAGTTGTTAACTAACTTATCTGAATCAGCTATTTTAACTCCATATTTATTCGTATTTTGTGTTAATCTAGCTTGGGTTAAGCATGATTTTTAAAGTAAGTATATAAAAAATGTAGGACCATAGCTGACATACCTTAACTTCCCAGTCTGTCCTCCAATATCTAGAGGGTAATGAAGCAGGTATTCTTTTCAGGTCCATTATCCAGATGGAGAGATGACTGGACAGGTAGAAAAAAATCTGACAGCAACCATGAAAGCTTTCTGGTAGATACTAAAATAGAGAGTGTGCACTTGAAACTAATATTTTTGGCTGGTTTCCTAGTTAAACTGTTCAAAGTTTTAGGAATGATGAATTAACAAGGAAAACTTACACCTTACCTCTGACAATAGGAGTCTGGATGTTCTACACCAAACCAAATTTCATTCTTGTTGACAGCTGCACAATCCACATATGTATTCTCCAGACACTTGTTTGTAATTATTATACATCAGACAGGAAATTCATGTCAACTGTTCCTCTAACTTCTAGAGTCTTTCAGCTGTAGCCTTTACAATGAATCTTGGATTGATCAAAGACCTTGGGTGATTTAAGAAGATGTCTACCTTATATATATCAAATATCACATATATAAGGAGAAAATAAAGGAAAACTGAGTTTATAATTCTGTGTACGAGGGAAAGGGAAGACATTTTACTCAAATGTGCTATAAAAAAAAAAAAGAGTAATTTTCCTGGATATTTCAGGCATATCATTGCTTGAGTTATATGAGGTTGCAGTTGTCATAGTCTACTGTCTGAACTGGTATGAAAAAAAAAAAAGAATGTAATATAGCTCACTACTATGTAATGTTTTCTTCTAGAACGGCAAGTTTTTCTAAAAAAAAACCCCAACCAAACAAAAAAAAATGTTAAAGTTTCTAACAGAATTGTATATATACAATTAAGTTTAAATTTATCTAGAATTTTAGAAGGGTCCAGTACAGAGCAGATGCATGGTCCTTTATTCACAATCCTCATTTTTTTATGTATCAGGTTTATTCCTATAAAGGTTATTAAATCCAGATAAATTATTCTTTGATATATACTGTATATCAAATAAAATATAACATAACACCATGAAACACCATATCACATAACACCATAAAATATCACATAACACCAAGCTGTGTGGTGCTGTTGACACGCTGGAAGGGAGGGATGCCATCCAGAGGGACCTTGACAGGCTGAAGAGGTGGGCCTATGCAAACCTCATGAAGTTCAACCAGGCCAAGTGCAAGGTCTTGCACCTGGCTTGTGGCAGTCCCAGGCACAAATACAGGCTGGTCGGAGAATGGATTGAGAGCACCCTGAGGAGAAGGACTTGGGAGTGATGGTGGATGAGAAGCTCAACATGAGCCGTCAATGCACCCTTGCAGCCCAGAAGGCCAACCACATCCTGGGCTGCATCAACAGAAGCGTGGCCAGCAGGTCAAGGGAGGTGATTGTCCCCCGCTACTCTGCCCTGGTGAGACCCCACCTGGAGTACTGTGTCCAGCTCCGGAGCCTCCAACATAAGAAGGACATGGACCAGTTGGAGAAGGTCCAGAGGAGGGCCACGAAGATGATCAGAGGGCTGGAGCACCTCTCCTGTGAGGACAGGCTGAGAGAGTTGGGACTGTTCAGCCTGCAGAAGAGGAGGCTCTGGGGAGACCTGATAGCGGTCTTCCAGTACCTAATGGGGGCCTTCGAGAAAGATGGGAGAGGCTGTTCAGTAGGGTCTGTTGTGACAGGATGAGGGGTAATGGTTTTAAAATAGAGGGAGGTAGATTTAGATTGGATATTAGGAAAAAAAATTTCACAATGAAAGTTGTGGAACACTGGAGCAGGTTGCCCAGAGAGGTGGTGGATGCCCCATCCCTGGAAACATTCAAGGCCAGGCTGGATGAGGCTCTGAGCAACCTGATCTAGTCAGGGATGTCCCTGCTCCTTGCAGGGGGGTTGGACTAGGTGACCTTTGAAGGTCCCTTCCAACTCTAACCATTCTATGATTCTATGATTCTATGATTCTATAATTTTTAAAGCTTTAGCAAATTTGATATTAAGTTTAAAATTTTATATTTTTAGACTCAGAATTTTTTGGAAGTGTGCCTCATTTCTTCGTTCACTTCATTTTTCTGAATCAACTTTGAATGTTGACACAAAATTCATTGACATTAATTTTTGCATGGTCTTCCTGGTGACTAGAATACAGATTACATTAGAACTATCCAAAAAAAAAAAAAATCTTGCTTAGTTTGTAATTGCCTCTTTGTAAAGAAAGAAAATCAGTTAAGCAATTCGACACAACAAATTCTATTACTGAATACAGACCTTTCTGAAAAATTGAAGTGATCTTTTATCTTTCCATAACTGTTACAGGCGTAGCACACTTAACTGATCAAGTGGAACAAGATTTCAATTTCAAACATAATCTAAATCTCTTTAGAGGTTGTTCTATACTTTATAACCTTACTATAATTGCCTTTAAAGAGCATTTTTCCCCCCATTTATTTCAAATAGATACATTTAGCCCTCCTTAGAGTTGCCCATTTTGTCATCTTTCTTCTTGCTCTTCATTGTTTTCAGAGTTTCATTGCAATTTCTCCTTACGTTCCTCCCCTACTGTCTCTTGCAGATCAGCCTACGTCTAGCCTATCTAGTAGAACTATCAAAGATTGTGTTCCTTCGTACATCTTTTCCTTGTCCCGAGCAGTTTTCGGGATAAAAGGTACATTTTTTTTTGAAGAAAATAAAAGGAACTTATTATGCATATGTTTTGAAGTGGTTTCAGTGTGATATTAAAAATATAATTGTGCAGTTTATTGACATGATAGTTTCAAAAAGGATAAAACTCAAATGAGGTAGCAAACAATAACTGAGAAGTGAAAGAAATAAGAACAAAACTCTTTAGGATAAAATTTTTAGCAGGGCCTGTTGTGATAGGATGAGAAGTAATGTTTTTTTTAAAAAAAATAGAGGGAGGTAGATTAAGACTTGATATAAGGAAAAAAAACTTTTTACAATGAGGGTGGTGGAACACTGTAACAGGTTTCCCAGAGAGGCGGTTGATGCTCCATCTCTGGAGACATTAAAGGCCAGGTTGGACGGGGCTCTGAGCAACCTGATCTAGTTGGAGATGTCCCTGGTCCTTGCTGGGGGGGGGAGGAGGTTCGACTAGATGACCTTTAAAGGTGCCTTCCAACCCTAAATATTCTGTGATTCTATATAGAGTATATAAAAGCATTAACACTAAATGTATTCAATATTCATTGGATGTCACTTGTAGCTGACACTTGTAGTAACTCATTTGACCTACCTGGGAGTTGGTTGTGGTGTGCCAGACAGCTAGGGGCATCAACTGACCCTATATTTTACTGTCTCTGGACCCAAGGCCCAGAAATTTCTGGAAATCCACTTTCAGCTATTTTCTCAGTTATTAGTTCATCTGTCTTTTAAAGTTCGCAAAGATCAAGACAGTCATATTTAATTCTTAAGCTTTGGTTGAAATGACATGTAACTAATCACAGAAGAATGTCATCCTGTAATAGCAGTAGTACTGGTTTTTACAGTCATGATAGAATATTCTGATACAATCAGCTCGCTTAATGTTTTTCTCCCAGAAACTGATTTTTTTTTCAAAAATTACATCAATTTGTAGATGTCTGGAAACTGTTATTCCCTAAATCAATATTTTATTTTGGTTTTTTTTTGTTTTTTTAAATGAAAGTAGATATTTAGTTTAAAAAAATAAAAAATTCATTCAAACTTAAGATAGACTTTAGTACCTTACTCTAGGAATTCTATATGCTAGTCTTGAGAATAACAGGCTTTATAAAATAAACAGTATTTAGACCTAAGTTAGTTTGTTCTCTATTAGACCCACTAGAAACTTGTATTCTTAATGGATGACACTGCTAGCAGTTCAACTCATTGTCTGTTTTCAATTTCTTATAAAAGTATAAATAAGTATTTCATAAAATATAAGTAATGGGATACAGGTAATATCTAATTCACTATTTACTCAATAATTGATGTTCTGTTTAACAGAAAAGGACATTTTTGTCTCCTGTTAAGTATTGTTAGGATCTCCTGCATTTTCAGAAAGCTTTTATCTGAAATATACGAGCTGGTATTAAGTCAATCCTCTCTTGAAAGTCTGCCAAAAATTGCTATGTGATTTTTTTTTTTTAATATACCTCCTATATTAGCTTTTTTGTCTTTTTATTGAAATTTATTTTTCAAAAATACTGTATATATATTTTTATTATAACTTATTGTTATCACATTATAACGCTTTCGTGGTTCTTATAATCTTTAGTTTTGACACAAAAAAAAACCCGCTATAAATGTCATAGTTCTTATGCACACTAGCAAGACCTGGAAAGCCTGACAGTGTCCTTGGTCTCCTTAGCAACACCTGGTGCCATCAGCGTGTTTATCAACATTCTTCACATACTAAAACCAAAATACATTGGTTATTGAGTGGAAAATTAACTCCATCCTTGCCAAAACCATCAGGTATAAATGTAATGAGAAATGTATGGAATGCTCTGCAGATGAAAGACAGGCAAATATGTGCCTTTTGAATTTCTAATATAAACCCTATTTCATTTTCCTTTATGTGCCTCTACAACTTCTGTTAATGTTTATTTATTTTTTTTCTTTTACATTTATGATTTTAATGCCTCTGCAACTTCCGTTAATGTTTATTTATTTTTTTTCTTTTACATTTTTCATTTTAATTGGGAACTGCAGAGGTCTCAAGCTTCCTTATTAGAATTCCTAATATAATCACATCATGCTGTAATAATGGTCTCATGGCTCCTTACATATAATTTGACCTCATCTATATCAAATATTTCACAATCTTCTACATTAATAGCATTGATTTATAGCCAAAATAACTGTTAAAGAGATATCTATTATTTAACACAAGTTAGAAAAGTACAGCTTCAAATCAATCCTTTTTTTTGCAATACAACTTGCATTGATTCAGAAAATTTGCTAAATAAAATGTTAATTCTCACTTCAATAATTATTTTTTTTAAAGTTACTGACTAAAAATATGTTTCCCTAATTTGAATACAGCTCTGATATGTATATCAACATGGTATATATCATTAATAACAACATCATGGAGTCCTTTTGAGCCATGTTGTTCTGGTTTTGCTTAGTAAGGGGGGGCCTAAGGTGGTAGCTTCTCTAGGAAACTGCTAGAAGTTGCTCCACTGTGTTCAGTGGACTTGCCCGGGCCTAGGGTGGACCTGCTGCTGGCCAAGGCCGAGCCAATTGGTAGCAGAATGTTCCCTGATAACGCCTCTGTGATAATATATTTAAGAAGGGGAAAACAGAAAAAAAAGAGAGAAGATGTGAAGGAGCTGAGTGGGGACAGAGAGGGGGAGGCGCAGGCCTCGTGGGCCTTGCAGGCCTCACGCTCTGGCCTCTCGCCGGGTGGCCAACTGGGCCTGACTCGGCCCAGACTGGCTGCAAGAAATGGAGAGGAGATGAGATGGATGATGTGAAGAGATTCTGAGAGGCATCTGCCTGCCTGTTGTGAAGAATTTTTCTTGTGAAAGAAATGGCTGCAGACACCAAGGTCAGTGAAGAAGGAGGGGGGGGAGTAATGCTGCTCCTGACCAATATTCCCCTGCAGCATTAGTTTCCCCAAGTTGAGTCTGTTTTGCCCCTAATGGTAACTGTTGAATGATCTCTCCCTGTCCATATCTCAAATCTTGAGACTTTTTGTTATATTATCTCTCCTCTACTCCTTCAGAGGGTGAGGAGGGTGAGTGACTGACTGTGTAGAGCTTTGTCCCAAGTCGGGGCAAAACCATAACAGATACAAAGCTATGGTGTTAAAGGAAGTACAAATTTTTCTTTAGCAAAAAGGTGAAAAAAACTTTGCAATAATATTAAATGAAATTTTTGGTAAATATAAATTTCTCCAAAGAGCTATTGGGATATAATCTTCCTTCCTTCCTTCCTCCCTTGCTCCCTTCCTCCGTTCCTTTCCTCTTTTTTCTTGCCAAAGCCAAAGCTACATGCTACCTCAAGAAACTGATATGATTGAAGAGGTTAAGTAGAATAATAGAATCATAGAATCATAGAATGGTTAGGGTTGGAAGGGACTTTCAAAGGTCATCTAGTCCAATCCCCCTGAAAGGAGCAGGGACATCTCTGACTAGATCAGATTACTCAGAGCCTCATTCAGCCTGGCCTCAAATGTTTCCAGGGATGGGGCATCCACCACCTCTCTGGGAAACCTGTTCCAGTGTTCCACAACCCTCAGTGTAAAGAAATTTTTCCTAATATCTAATCTAAACCTACCTCCCTCTATTTTAAAGCCATTACCCCTCATCCTGTCACAACAGACCCTATTGAACAGCCTCTCCCATCTTTCTCGAAGGCCCCCATTAGGTACTGGAAGACCGCTATCAGGTCTCCCCGGAGCCTCCTCTTCTCTAGGCTGAACAGTCCCAACTTTCTCAGCCTGTCTTCATAGGATAGGTGCTCCAGCCCTCTGATCATCTTCATGGCCCTCCTCTGGACCTTCTCTAACTGGTCCATGTCCTTCTTATGTTGGAGGCTCCGGAGCTGGACATAGTACTCCAGGTGGGGTCTCACCAGGGCAGAGTAGCGGGGGACAATCACCTCCCTTGACCTGCTGGCTACGCTTCTGTTGATGCAGCCCAGGATGCGGTTGGCCTTCTGGGCTGCAAGGGTGCATTGACAGCTCATGTTGAGCTTCTTGTCGACCAGCACTTCCAAGTCCTTCTCCTCAGAGCTGGTCTTGATCCATTCTCTGCCCAGCCTGTAGTTGTGCCTGGGATTGCCACGACCCAGGTGCAGGACCTTCATGAGGAACTTCATGAGGTGGGCACGGGGCCCACCTCTCCAGCCTGTCCAGGTCCCTCTGGATGGCATCCCTCCCTTCCAACGTGTAAGTAGTCAGTGTAGCGCGTAAGTCATTGACTTGATCAATATGACAGCATCAAAAACTATGAACTGCAGTGCAGAAAAAAAATATGGGAAAACCAAATTAGATAAAACACAGAAGTCTACACAAGTCTACATCAGAATTAGTAATAGGAGTAGAAATAGAAACAGAACAATGATAAGAGCAATAGTACTAATCTTATGTCCAATAAATTATCTTGCAAATTGTGCCATTATAAGGGTAAAAAATACACAACATTGCAGCCAAAATGTGATCTGAAAGTATATGAAAGGAATAAATAGAACAAGATAGTAATGCATGACTTTTTTTTAGTGTGAAAGACGATATCTCTGTACAGACTTTAGGTCATGGACCTGAATGTTTCTATCTAGGTTCCCCTGATGCTGCGTGTGCAAAAGAGAAGTCCCGTCATGAGATTTGAAGGTAATGTACCTGGCATACTCTGTGAATATGTAAATGTTTTTCATATTATAAATTGCATTTAAATAGTAAAACATTCCCTCAGTTCTCCAGTGGCAAACATACAAAGGAAAGTGCCCCAAGAACATAAACAGCAATGTGATATGAGATCTGACTTAAAAGAACTACAGGTGATGTGCAGTTCTGTGCCCCACAATTAAAAAAAAAAAAAAAGATGTTAAATTACTGGAATACATCCAGAAAAGGACAATAAAGCTAGTGAAAAGACTGGAAGGGATACCCTATGAGGAGTGGCTAAGGACTTTGTTAGGAGAAAGGAGGCTGAGGGGCCACCTCATTGCTCTCTGCAGCTTCCTGAGGATGCAAGGTGCAGAGGGAAATACTGAGCTCTTCTCCATCGTACTCAGTGATAGGACACATAGAATTGGTTCAAAGCTGCATCAGGGCAGGTTTATACTGGACATTAAGAAGTATTTCTTTACTGAGAGAGTGGTGAAGCACTGGAATAACCTTCCTAGAGAGGTAGTTGATGCCCCAAGCCAGTCAGTGTTTAAGAGCCATTTGGACAATACCCTTAATAATTTGCTTTAACTTTTGATCATCCCTGAAGTGATCAGGCATTTGGACTAGATGATCACTGTAGGGCCCTTCCAGCTGGAACTATTGCATTGTATACTATTCTAAAACAGAGAATGGCTTTGCGAAACAATGCCTTTGGTGTGAGGAAAACATGTCATGCTAAATAAACCAAAATACAGAAATAGCCAAATGTACAAGATTATATTTAGTAGCTTAAGTTATCTCAGGTCTTATTCAGAAAGCATTTCCCAGAAAGAAACACCAGGAGGTGAAGAAGAACCTTTGAGAATCACGCTTCCATAGGACTGGTAACAGTATAAACTGCTCTTGCTCTAAACCTAGAAAAGAAATAGTAACCTGTAAGCACTTTAAAAGAACCTGGAAATGAGAAATGAAAAAATTGAGTAAGCATGTATTTAAAAGGTCAATTATACCGATATTTTACTATATTTTTTTCCCCACATCTTTTGCATATGTTCACTGTTGTAAATTGGCATATGCCTGTTCAAAAATAGAAACTGGACATGGAATTTAAAGTCAGATTATGAATAAGAATGACTTAGACCATAAGAGAAGATACAGAAGTTTAAAGTTCAACAAGAAAGAATTATTAGTGACTGTGGCATTTTCTCGATTATGTTCACTGACATAAGGCTTCTTCAATGAAGTGAAAAACTGAATGTCTGAGAATACTTTGTAAAAAAAAGTGTACTTAGACTAAGACTTTCTCATTTGTGACCAGTACTGACCCAAGAAAATAAGGTCTAATTTGCCTAAATGCTTGAAAGAACATGCTCAAAAGATGGGACAAAGGTATAAGGAGAAGAGACAGTGTTTCAAGGTTTTTTAAAATTGGCCAGCTCTAACATGCTAGCAGCCAGAGAGAGAAGACAGATAAAGCTTTGTCACGTTCAACTGTACTAACACCTCAGCAATAAGATTCTCAAGTGTTCATACAGTTATTCATGCATTGATATGTGCTATATAAATTTGAATTAACTGATCTTATTTACATGCACTCAGCTAAAGGACTTGTCCTCATTTTCATTATTTGCATAATTTGACCTACAGAATCTCTACAAATATTTCTTTGCTTTCTCATCAAAGGCAGCCTAATAGAGGATAATGGAAACTGCATTTTTATAGCTCTTCATTGCTTGTAGAGTGCTTATGAATTTGTCAATATAGCATGATCCTCCTTGTCATTGATTTTTTCTTTCTCTGGTGGTATATTGTAGGAATCCAGTCAGAAGGAAAGGACAGCCCTGTGTTAGATCTGGGGATAGACAGGAAAAAGATGATAGCAGCTTAATCACAAAGTAGGCTCCAGTATTGTCAGGACTTGGATGCTTATGGACATCCCCAAAAGGAGGCATTTAAGCATACAAGATGAAGTTTATCTCATCTAACTTTAAGAATCTATTATTTTAATATTTATATCAACACTATTCATACTACATCTCTTGTAAAGCAAATTAAAAAGAAATAAATAAGTGTTCAGGGAAAGTATTTCATCTTACTGTAGACTTCTTAATTAGTTAATAATCATATTCCAAATATACTTGCTAATTTTAGGATAAGAGATTTAAATTCTCAAAGTACCTATTCTTTCCATCTAGAATGACTGGTTCAGCCATAAACCAAAGGTAAGGTTGGTAAGCCATGTGTAGTTTGCAAAAATTTCTGTGACAACAAAAGTAGAGAATTAAGATAAGTGTTAAGTAGAGAATTAAGGTTCTTTGCTTAGGCAACAAGTGAACAAGGACCTTAAGGAATTAAGAGCACAAAGAGGTGTACATAGAAATACAGGTAGTCCTTTATAGATTACTTTTGTAACCTCTTAGCTACATTCCTTTTGATTTCAACAATTTTCTCCATCTCACCACAGTCTACATATCCCTCTAACTCTCCCTACTTCTCCTTCCGTTTGTATAACTGTGTCTCCCTTTTTTTTTAAACCATATTCTCTTGACATTAAAAGAGTGTTCTAAGCTAAAAGATAATTTTAAAAATAAATAAAGAAGGAAATCAATGAATAAGAATGAATTAAATTTACCCTTAATATAGTACATAATCTGAAGTTTAATTACATTTGCTTAATTTTAAGTACAAAGGAATTAGTCATCGTAAGGATAAGAAAAATACTTTTAGGAAGCAGTTCTTTCCCTCTTAATGTAGATATCTAAAACTAGTTTACTGAATCACACTCAAAACTACCTATATTTCTTTATTTAGTATCAAGATAGCTTAAAGGGAAGCTCTGATGACATGTCTAGTGAGCAACAGGCAAAAAACAAGAAATAAAATATGTCAAAGAAAACCTTAAACTTCTACCTTTGATTTTTGATCTATATTCATCTCAAAAGAGCTTCAGGAGAATTATTAAGATATACATGCCAAATTGCATGCTGATAAAGCAGAAAGACATTCAAACTGAATTTGAATTAAGACTTAACAGAGCAGAATTAAACAGGCTTCTCTCTTATAAGGTTAAAATAAATCTTTAGAAATGAGTAAGACTTTTATTCAATAATTTCATTATGGGTTTCTTCTATCAGACACAGTTTGTCTTATTGCCCTTATCTAAGAAATGCATTATTGGACCTTGGTTCATTATCTACATACCAATTAATTCTTTTTTTTTTGCTTCATTTGTCCTTTTTCCTCTTGAATTCTGCCTCAGTAAATTATCTCTTCCATGGAGAACAGGTGAACAGAGAGTGAAAGAGACTTATTCTTTGTAACTAACGAAATTGTAAGACTAAGTTGCCTGAAATTCTATAAAGCACTGCAGATGGCACCTTCCCTTTTAAAGAAAAACTTATCATTTAGTCTGCATAGGCAACCTCCACAGGATAAAGGTCAAAGATTATTAGACTATTTTGATGTTAAGTCTCAAACTGATAGAATAATATGCTTCATTTATGCCATCAGCATTCAATCATACTTAAATTAGACTGTTTTTACATATGTTCTTGCTTTTGATTACTTAATATATGATGACATGCTGTAATTATTCATTACTGAAGTACACAATATGTCAATAATGTCTAAGATACATAATTTCCCAAGTGTTTTGGGATTTTGAAAATTATTTTTAGATACGAGTGAATGTATCAACTAAGTTGATAACATTTAACTGAACATATTTGGTACTGAATATTTAAAATTTTTTTATGACTTCATAAAAGCCATTTAAATAAAGCACTTGCACTACAAAATAAAAATCCTGATAAAATTATCCTTATTGTTATTATTTTTTTTATCACAAGGTAATGATCATAACAAAAAAGCTAGACCCTTTTTTTTTAATTCTCTACAATTATTCAATAGCATCACAGAGAAATGGACCAGATGGTCCAATATCTTACTTTTTCACATAATAATTATACCTTTTTTTCTCAGCAGTTCATCCATAATTAATTCATCTTCTTTTCTTAAATATTCATGAAAGAATTCTTTCACAGAATTTAGGAAAAACTGTTGAGTGGTCCTTAGTACAATCCTAAACAGTACGTCTTGCTGCCTGTGGGTAGCACAGTTCTCTCAGTTGACTTTTAATAGACCTTTAGTTCTTACTCTAAATAAAGTTCCCTAGTTAGGTGAAAGTAATTTAGAAGTAAATTAGTTGTTAATTTATATACCCTACCACCAATAAGGAAAGAAACAAGCTAGTGAGCTTTTTCAAATGGGGAAAACAAAGGTATTAGTCTAGAAATAGAACCTGTAAAGTAGCTAAATTCATTGGTTTTTAATCAATAGCTTTATCTTTCTCAGTAACTGGATCAATCACCCCCATCCATTGACTTCCAGTTAAACAAATATCCTCATGCTTTATTGAGCCATAAACCATGAAAACAACAGAAGTTTACCATGTTTTCTAGGAATATGTTTCATTTGAGTCATACTGAGAAGAGCTCAAAATTTTCTAGCTTTGAATGCAATTAAAAAAAAAAAAAAACAAACTAAAACACAACCAACAAAATGTCAGATGAGATTTGAAGTGGCTATATATATATATTCAATTCTCTCCAGTTTAGCTCTAAAATTAGGTGGAAGCTGATTATATTTCTTCCAATTTATGTCTTCTATATTTTTAGTTTTATTTACAGATTTTCTTCTGCCTCAAATTAACATATTTTGGAGAACACTGTAAAGATACAGGAGAGTAAGGGTGTTTCACTCCTAGAAACAGTATATTTACATGTGCTAAATAGTAGAACTGTTTACTAGCATTAAGTACAAAAGAAGTGTTTAAAAATACTTCTAGTTCAGCCTAAGTGACAAGTTAGGTAACCAGGGAAAATTAAATAAGCCCTTTATAGCCTCCAGGTATGGGAGCTACTTATATTACTGGTTTAGTGTTTTTATAAATATCCTCTATAATAACACCTTCCAGATATAACAAATAGTGAAAAGAAAATTTGTTCTTCATTCACTAGACAAAATAAATAAGGAAAGGATCATCCCTGTAATGCTTTCAATCACATTCAATCCAATGCTATGTCAGCATATAATATTGAAGTCCCATACACAGTTGAGCAGAAATAATATTCTGTCAAATATAAATGTTCTACAGTGTTAAAATGTTACTTTCCTTTCTTGGACAATATCATTCTTTCTAATATGACCACCTTTTGAATCTCTTAGAAACTGTTAACAAACCAATTCTCTCTTCCTTCCATGAATCTCAAAACTTCAGTTCTTTTAACAAAAACTAGCGAATTAAGTTGCATTAGTGCACTAAAAATATGTTCAAAATTATCATTGTATTTATTCAAGGCTTTTAGTTTATCACATAAGGTGAGGGGAAAGTGGTCTCAAAGTAATGAAACTGATAAAACCCTTCCTATCTAGCTACCTCACAGAAGACAAATGCAATTGTGTTCATGCTGTCAAGGGATCTGCATAAGCCTGCTTCTTTATCAGCAGAGGACATAAGCATATGTGTTATTTCAGACTCCCCAATATCTCAAGGCAATGAAAAACTTTGGTTTTTTCCATTGCTGAATAACAATAATACAACTGTTAAATCTAGAATTGAAATTTTCTCTGTGTGTCTCAAAACAAAAAATTGTATTTTTGATACATTCTAGAGGCAGGAAGGAAAGGAAAAGGCAGTGGATATGGGCATGAAAAATGTTAAATATCCATGCTGTTGAGTTTCACCTAGCTTCATTGTAAAAAAAAAAAATATCTTCAGTACTGTATCCTTGAGTTGAGTTACAGACATCGATTCTCTCCAAGATTGTTAACAGCAAGTTGATGAAGGGAGAATCGGAAGTATGGCGGAATACTTCTCTCAAAATTATTTTCCATAAAATCAAATATCAAAAAGGGAAAAAATTCAGCCCATGCAAAAGTATTGTGCAGAGAATCGCATTAAAAATGTGAGCAGAATTTCCAACTAGTTTCATCTTTTCATAGGCTTACCTGTTAGCTTAACTTAAACTTATTGGGAGAAGTGAAATGTTTATGACTGTGAGTCTAAATCTTTTTTTTTTTGTTGTTGTAAAGGCTATAATACAAAATTCTAATGAGAGATAATTTCCTAAACTCTATATTTATGGAATTAGCTTATATAACATATTAACGTCTGTCTACCTATTAAACAAACACACATTTAAGTCTTTACATATGTATGAATACATAAGGAAACTTATCTCAAAATTTAGTACAACCTCAGAAAGAAAATGGTGTATAGTATTCCATTTGTACAACCGAATAGCAAAAAATATAAGATGGAAAAATAGAAATTGTGAAAAAGAGCACCAGCATTCTCTAAGTCAATAAGAAAATCTGAAGACATTATTGACAGTCTTCTTACAGTTGAGATTGGTTTTGATATGTGTTGAAATAATTCCATATTTTAACATCTGCCTACATAGTCAAGAGAACAATCTGAAGCATTTAAAAAAATGTAAGTTAGATGCATACCACGATGCCCACAGAGCTGGGCCCATAGTTCTCCAGACTGGACTATAGCTTTAGCACAGGATATTTCCTTTTAAGTCACCTATCCAGATTTCCTGGAACACTCAGGACAGGACAAATTGATTTCCACTCCATCTAAAAACAGCATGAAGTTAAAACATAGATGAGATTTACATCCAAATCCAAGAAGTGGACAATGCTCTGAAGTTCCGTAGTTATATTTTGATGTATTAGAAATGAATTTCCATGTTATCATCTATAAGCAGAGAATCTTATACTATATAGCTGGCTTGTATCTAGCTGACAGAAAACCTAAGCATACTAAGAATGCCCTAATTTCTCTTGAGTGGAGAGCTCCCGACTTTAGCTGTACGCAGTATATCTGTCCGGTGGGATTTAAAATATGTAGTCTGCCTCTAAAGGTGATGTTTAAATGAGGATGGCTCACTTTTTAAGATGCAGATAACATCAATTGACTTTTGTGTACACTTTTGAGGCTAAAGCACTCATCCAGAAAATAAGATAACTGGCTTCAGCTTTCATGCTGCTCTGAAGGGATTCAGATTCATGCAGCCCATTTTCTAGGAAATTGCATAAACCATTAAGAGGGGAAAGGTTTGCCATTTGCTTTGAGGCAGCTTTTGGTTCTGACAGTATGTGGTTTACAGGAATAAAAGAAAAACCAGAGACAAAAGCTTAACCCTACAGTTTTGTTGCTAGGACTGCAGTCATAAGCTTAGGATACTACTCTCATGACTGCTAATGTGTTATACACTAGATGGTCATTGGAGAAAATCAGAAAAACTATTGAGAATACTGTAGCAGCAAAAAGCCTCTTCCAAATTACATAACCATGAGGCCACTCTTTCAAGTTTGCACATACTGTTTTGTTTGTTTGTTTGTTTGTTTTCCTGTGGAAACACTGCTGGCTTCCTAGTTGCATAGTGATACATTTTCAAGATGATAGACATTCTCTCTTTCTGAACCTTCCTTACTTTTACCCTTCTTTCTTATTATTTGTTTAGTATCTTAGCAGTCATGTCAAACTTCTGGTAAATGCTTCAGCTACTGTCTCCTACTGAAAAAGTGACTGATAGCTTGATCTCCTTTGGTTTTAAATTGAAATGGCTGCATATGGTACTTAGGGATGAGCAAAATGAGATGAAAGTAGATAAGATTCAGATATCTATCATTCTGCTTGTGATCCAAGTCTTTGTAAGCAACATGAAGAAACAGGCACCTCTACAACATGATTTGTCCCGTTCTGCAACTGATTTTTAAATTAGCCAGAACCAGAAAGACCACATCAAGCCTGCTATCTCCAGTTCTGGGCTCTCCAGTGCAACAGAGACATGGACATACAAAAAGAAGTCCAAAGAAGGACCCTGAGTATGATTAAAGTGTTGGTACATCTGACATAGGAGAGATGCTAAATGAGCTGGGACTGTTCAGCCTGGAGAAGAGAAAGTTCAGGTGGATCTTGTCCATTTGTATAAGTAGCTGGGAAGAGGTAGGGGAGCATGGGAGGGCATGAAGAATATGGAGCTAGACTTTTCCATTGGTACCCAGTGACAGAACAAGAGGCAATGAGCACAAACTGAAATACAAAAAATTCTGCCTGTGTGCCAGAAAAAAAACTTAAGTCTACTGCGAGGCTGGACAAATACAGGAACAAGTTTCCCAACGATGTCTCTTTTCTTGGAGATATTTAAAACTTGTCCTGTTCCAGAGCAACTGGCTCCAGCTGACCCTGCTTCAGCAGGAGGGTGGGACTGAAAAATCTCCAAAGGTGCCTTCCAACCTCAACCATGATGTGATTCTGTGATTTTATGTGATTCAAAGTGGCTATGATCCTCTGCTGAATCTAAAAGAACTTGAGGGTCACTAGTTCAGATGTAGATTTATACCACACAGTTACACTGTTACCATACATACTATGTCTCATCAGGCTTCTCACTCTCACCTGAAACATCTAAACCAGGATATCAGCAGAGATTATGTGCTGAAATCCAGAACTATGTTGTATGTAACTCTGCTTAGCAACCATCTAATCATTCCACAACTGACTTATATTTTATTCTGAAAGTCTCCTCAGCACTCTTTGTGCGTGAGAGGTACTAAACTTTGTCCAGTTAAATGGTCAGCTTCTTTCAGTGCTCTGTAAAGAAGGGTGACTTTATCTCCTAATGGTATTTGACTAATACCATTGGAGGGGTACAGACTTTTTAGAAAAGACAGGCAGGGAAGACGAGGAGGGGGTGTTGCTCTCTATGTCAGCAACCGGCTGGAGTGCGTGGAGCTCCGCCTGGGAATCGGGGAGGAGCTGACAGAGAGCTTATGGGTCAGGATCAGAGGACAGGGACGGGCGGGGGATGTTACAGTGGGGGTCTGTTACAGGCCGCCTGGCCAGGACGACAGAGCGGACG
>WHYT01017509.1:517613-568092 GCA_009806455.1 Tetrax tetrax
TTTTATTTTTTTTTTTTTTTTTTTCAATATAAATATGGGCAAGACATTCTTATGGAAAAAAAAAAGAACTTGATTTATGTGGAGGATAATACTTTCTTTTTTTTTTTTCCCCAAAACAAGTTAAAATATTTTTAAAGGAATCAGTCAAATATGTACTTTTACAGGAAAATTGATTTTCATATTTTAGAAATATTTATCTCATTTTATCAGTCTCACAGTCTAGAACAGTCTATCTGAACACTGTTATGATATTATTTTGTTAAATGTATTTATAGAACTGAGGAAATAACTTTAAAATTTATTTTAATAGTATTGAGATAAAATATGGAGTAAATTTAAACAATTTATTTCATAATACTGCTTTTCTACACGTATAATTCACTATAATGTGTTGTAGAAATGCGTTTTTTTATGTTCTTTGAAGAACGGTGAACCTTCAGACATCTAATAACACCTAAAAGGTAAATCAGCAATTGCAAGTTTAATAGCTGCTAAGTGCAAACTTATACAAAATGCAATTTCTAGAGTTCTAAGTCTGTTCTTCTTGCTTCCAGTGAATCATAAGTTATTCATATTCTTTCTTGTGACATGTTGTTATTCATGCTAGTCATATTGAGAAGGTAATGATATTTTGTTCATAGAATTTTCAACTGGCTTTTTGCTCCCCCTTTGAGCCAGTCCTTTGAAGTCAAAGGAACATTTCTATTAAACTTAATTGTCATTGAATCAGGACTTCTGTGAGAAAAAAAAATCAGGTAGAATAGTACAAAGACAATTAGATTGGCATTGCGAGTTTTTTTTTTCTTAGTGTTTGATAAACTCATACAACAGAAAAGATTAGCTAAATTCACATGATCACTTCTATCATTGAAATAATTCTCTAGTAGCAGAGTAAATAATCATCTTAATTACATGTTGATCACTGGGTGTATTTTGTCTTCATTACTTTCAGATTTCAAAGGTTATTTATTTGTACAATGTAATATAAGAATCAATCTTTAATATTCTAAGTTCAATTCTGTTAATTTACTAAATCAAATAGTCAGATAAAATATATAAAGCACCTTGATCTTCCATGAAAATTAAAACATTAATCTTGGTTCATTGAGATAAAAGTGTTGCCACATTTCCCTCACTGCAGAGGCATCAGAACAACAGAAGATGATTCTCATTTCATGTAGGCTAGATGTATATTTTTCCTTTTCATTATGGAGACACCCCAGAACACCTAGATTTCTGACACGTATTCCCCAAATAAGGGATTCATTTACATGGCGTGAATGAAGCTTTGGGGGTTAGCTTCAGAGCTGGGACAGAAATGAGCAAAAGGCTCAAAGTGCTGGTAAATTACTGAAACCAGTCAAGGCTGAAAAATTGGCTAACAATGACCTGCAACAGTGGCACCTAGGGAAGAGGGACAGATGTGAGATAGGGTGTATGGAAGGTATCTGGAAATCCCAATATGCTAGAGGATCCATAAATGAAGACATAAAAGGCATTTTAGAGTGAGTAAATAAGGCTCCTGGAAGGGGCATCAGAACAGAAGAAGATGGAGATACTGGCAGAAATTGAAAGAATAGAGAGATTATATTAATTACTATGGTCTGTCTTCCACCAGCACCCTTATGACAAAGTTAAGAGTTAATGGGAAGTGAGGAAGATTTATGCAGTATCTGCTTTGTGACTCCTTTAACATGTCTTCCAAAAAAGTTTTGGAAGAAAAAGTCACGTACAAAAGACTCATACTAGCTGACTACTAGCTTACAAAATCTAACACAAGATGTTAATCTGTATACATTTAGCGACCAATATTTTATATTAAAATATAAATTTTAGCTGTTTACTATCAAGAAAAGCACCAACATATAGCAAACAGTTGCAAGTTTGATACATAGATGCTTAAAAACTTAAGCTTATATATTCAGCAAAATAAGTAAATAAAAATGTGGTTAATTAGACCCTTAGTATCACCAGAATCTTCTGTGGAGGATTATTTTCCAACTAAGATGGCTAGCTAAGGTAATTTTTACTATTTATTGCCTTCCATCAGAAGCACAGAAAAATCCAAAATCCATTATGGTCTTTACATACTCTTAAAAAATCTATTGCTTGGTCTTCTTCATCTATTTTTGTTTTTATTAGCCACCCTCATAGCCTCCCCATTAACAAAATCTTGCCACACAAACCCAGTATGACTTCTCTACAGATTTTATTTCATCTTTCTTACAAAAGTCTACAATTGGAACATATGAATAACTTCAATAATATTTATTCCTTTTCATTTTCTCTACCCCTCTCCTCCCTTCCCCTCCCCTTATCATCTGTGGTAAAACACATGAATAATTTAATCAAATTTCAATAGTTACCTTTTGCTTCAACTGTTATCTTCAGCCTCATGAAATGTGTTAATTTTACTTTCAAAACTATTCAGCATAGGGGTTCTTGACCTCACTTTTGTATTTGCTCAAGTATACTCTTTTACAATTCAAGACAGAGCGGGAAGAGGAGAAATAGGGGTTGAGGCGGGGGAGCATGGAGGGGTGAGGAGGAGAATGGATAGAGTGAGAAGGAGAAGGAAAGGGAGAAGGAGAGGGTAGGAACTGGTAGAAGTGCATTATCCTAGTTGAAGTATTCTAACAGTACTCTGTAGTTACTTTTCTTTTTTCCTTAAAATGTTCATTATTTTTCTTACATACATATAGAAGTATGATCCGAACACTTTATACAATCAGAATCTTCAGAGAGCTTTTGAAGATCCTAGACAAAAGGAGATAAGTGATGACCATTCTCATGGTATGTTTAAAAAGTTGTGACCTCTTCATGGCATATCAAAACCCATAATTGTATTCCTCTTGGGGTATATTTGCACCTGAAATATTAGGCATCTGAGCTCCACCAGCTGACTACAGTGACTGAATGGAGTTGTCCTCTGTGGTTCTCTTGAATTTGATTTACTGTTCCCAGCAGCACATGAGCCTCTGAGGCACTTCATTGAATAGCTGCCCTGTCCTAACTTGTAACTCAGCTAAAGAGATTAAAGCTGGCTTCTACATCTGCATATGCTGCTCCAGACGTGCCTCCATGTTGTGGTAAGTAAATCCCTGGTGTAGGAATCTGCTTCTAAAAGCATATATCAACCCCCTCATCTCTCTTATTTGGATGATACATTAAGTATTTGAATATTGTATGTTCTATAAACGGTACATGTCAATGCTAGTAGCAGACAGGATTTTAGAAGATGAAAGCAAAAACACTAAGCAGAGAACATGGTGATGAGGAATGATAATGTACATTAATAATTGCATTTCTATGCTAACATAAGCCTCTCCCGGGCTAACTTGTTATGCAGATATTTCCCCTTTGGCTAACAGAGTACATCTGTTTTTGTTAGTCTCCTTGTTGTGCACAGCATATTTTACAAACCAAGCAATTAGAAAAGAGAATTTCATCTTGATGTGCTGATGCTGTGATGACTTGCTATTGCAATAAGCTGTTTTGCAATCAATACTTTATTCTAAAATTATATCCAAGAAAAACAAACACATATTCCCTCTCTGAATGTAATTAGTATGAGTCTTGTATCTTTTCATCAGGGAAAAGAAAGACATCCTCCCATACACACACATTCTAATTGCAAATTGTTCCAGTAGTTGAGAAAAATTTAAGTATGCAAAATTAGGTCACTCTTCATAATAAGGTTATTTCTCTTGATGCAGTTATTTGTAAATTCCTTTGTGTTTAGGGGTGTTGTAGTCACTGTTTCAAAGAATGATTATTTTCATCTCTGCTTGAAAAAGAGAGTATAAAATTTTAATTTGGAAATAGACCTCGCTTTATTTATTCCTGCCTTTAACACTACAATTAGGTTCCTATAATTTAGTCTGTTTGGGGCTACTTTGTATCACCATTTGAAAACTGAAGATAGTCTAGAAGTCAACATCCTTTTTTATACAGCAATCAAGCAATCAAGTAATATTAAGAGCTGTCCTGCTGGTAGCTGTCCAACTGGTGGAGCTGGTAGGATTTTGATTGCAGGGAAAATTCTTATTCTTGACTTTTTAAAGTTTCAAATAATAATTTGACTCACTTAACTCTACTTTTTACATTTTGGCAAAGGGTGTTGTAGCTTAATAAAAAAAATCAATTTTTTAATAATTTGTATTGTAATATCTCTTCTTTTATTCTAAGTGATCAGATGGCAAAGTAGATATTTCAACAATTGTGGACTTGATTCCCTTACACTGCAAGATATGAAATGTGATAACTGTCTTTGAGTGCAAGATGACTTTTTTTTGTTGTTGTTATGGAAAAAATTGGAAGTAGTCTTTAGCGATAGATTTCATTTGTGTATATTGAAACAATTTTTATATATGAAAATTTATCTCATAGACATTAGAAGAAAATTATTCATACCATACTTCCTTTTCATTGTGAGATAGCCATTTGTACAAGTGAGGTGAGTCTGTCTGCCTACTTCTTTTGGTTGATTATAGTGTCTAGAATCTTAGCCTAGATAGGTTATTAAAGGTTAGATGACATGTCATTCTAGGTGGCTAACAACTTGCAATATTTCACTAATATCAACATAGCTGATGTAGAGAATACAAAATATTCATGGTAATAATTACTCATTAAATATATAAAATTGTCAAAATTGCAACTGTTCCTAGACATTACATGAGAAATATTGTATTTATCAATCTAAATAGTTGGTTAAAAACCTGAAGATTCACCTCTGAGATTCTACATAAAACTGGTTAGGATGGAATAAGAAATAACATGAAAAAAAGTAATACTCTTAGTTAAGATAGTTCAAATATATTACTACTGTCTGCTATGCTAATTTGCCACATCTGCAAACATATGTACTGATAATTTTGTTATCAAAGTGGCGTAGCTGGAGGCAGGCAGCTGATCTGCAAACTTACCTAATAGTGAAGTGTACTTGATAAATACAAAGGACAGCAGCACTTATCCAAAGTACTACAAATACTTCATAATCATCAAAGACATAAACTTGCTTAAGCAAGATGTCTACTTTTCTGACATAAAAGCTTTCTTTTTTTTCAGATTTACTCAAAGTATATACATAAATTTGCATTTGGATTTGAGTATAAGATCTTGATTCTTACCTGCTGAGAGACACACACGTATGCATATACAGAAGAATCATTGTTCAGTTGAAGTAGCCAGGTTTTTGTCTTTGCAAATGTTACTTTTACTATATAACATTACTTCAGTGCAAATGTGCTTTCTTAAGCTGAAAAATGTTTTAAAAGACAAAATGGACAAATGAAAAAAAATTATTTGAGAAGATTGTTCAGGTACTAGATTACTAGAACATGCACACTGGGTGAAATTTGATCCTAATAAGGCTATTTGAAATCTTGTACTGGATTTCATTGGGATTTATTTGACATACTGAGGACAGCTGTATAGGAAATACATTCTACCCTCTTTGTCCAATATATTTGTCTTCATTGACTAAAACAGCTGCAGAGCATCTTAGAGTCACTGCTGCTGTGTAAACATATGCATTAGATCATAGAAAACCCAGTGGATGAGTGTTTGTGCTTTTCCCATAAGAATTTGAATTATTTGGCCAATTTTAGCCAAACTGGACAGAGGGTATGAGGGCTCAAACAGTTATAGTTATAATTAAAACATTGATATAACTTATTATTACTGTTGCCATCCAGAGGGATCTGGACAAGCTCAAGAAGTGGACCCATGTAAACATGAGGTTCAATAAGACCAAATGCAACATCTTGCACATGGGTCAAGGCAACCCCCAGTGTCAATACAGGCTAGGGGATGAAGGGCTTGACAGCAGCCCTGCTGAAAAGGACTTGGGAGTTCTGGTGGCTGAAAAACTGGACATAAGCCAGCAATGTGTGCTCACAGCCCAGAAAGCCAACTCTATCCTGTGCTGCATCAAAAGAAGTGTGGCCAGCAGGTTGAGGGAGCTGATTCTGCCCATCTACTCTGTTCTCGTGAGACCCCACGTGGAGTACTGTGTCCAGATCTGGAGTCTTGATTATAGGAAAGTCATGGACCTGCTGGAACGAGTCCAGAGAGGGAGCCACTAAAATGATGAGAGGGCTGAAACACCTCTCCTATGAAGACAGGCAGAGAAAGTTGAGGTTGCTTAGCCTGAAGAAGAGAATGCTCTAGGGAGACCTTACTGCAGCCTTTTTACTAAAAGCCTTTTACTAAAAGCCTCTTACTAAAAGAGACTAGATATAGGCTTGATATAAGGAAGAATTTTTTTATGATGAGGGTAGTGAAGCACTGGAACAGGTTGCCCAGAGAGCTGGTAGTTGCCCCACCCCTGGAAACAGTCAAGATTAGTTTGGACAGGGCTCTGAGCAACCTGATCTAGTTGACAATGTCCCTGCTCACTGCAGGGGAGTTGGACTTTTAAACATACTTTCCAACCCAAACTGTTCTATGATTCCATGACTAAATCTATTGTTTAGCATAGAAGAGAGAGAAAATAAAGTGCCAAGGTGTAGGAAAACAAGACTTATATGGTGAATGTTTATGTATCTCCTGTAGCAACTAATTTTGAATTATTTAGATTTCAAGCACACATGTAAATATACATGTATGTATAAAGTTAGTTAGGAGAATGAGATTTCAGGGATAATTATTTTCTTTTACAAAGCTTGAAAAATAGATGGTAAGTAGATGTTTTGATCAGGTTTCAAATATTCACATTTTTCCTTCATAACTTTTGATTCCTGTCACTGATTTCTACAATGGACTGAACATGATAGCTAAAATGCATTGAAGGAAGATATTATGGGTAAGAACACACACCAGAAAATAATAGATATACAATCATCCTAGTAACTGTAGTCTTTAGGAAAACTGGCTTCAACTTTTCCATTTCTCATAAAATTTTAAAAGAAAACAAATAATTACTACAGAAAAAATTAGACTGCTCCAGTAATCCCCCTAGGAACAAATAAAAAAGCCAAATAAATTAATACTGAACAAAAAATATTTCATCGTGAGCATAGAAAAAAAAAATGAATTTATCTTCATCATTATTTTGCATGTGCAGTATTTTAAAATACTGGCAATATTTGAACCCCTAAATAACTGAACTAGTTACACTGATGTACATTAGAAGTTTCTTACTGGATCAAGCCCCAATGCTATGATAATATTTTGATAAATCAAAGCTTTTTTTTTTTCACAATAAATTATCAGAAAATCCAAGTCTAGATTTTTTTTAAATTATATGATTAGCTACATTATCTTATTGAAAGCTTTTCATAATATTAATACTTTACATAGAGATAATGTAATTCAGTGAATAATACATTGGAGGACTGAAATAATAGTGTCTAAAATTTGTTTTCTCTCACTTTTCCACATTAGATATGATATTTACCCTCTTTGTGCTGCGAATTCTACAACTTTTAAAATGGGGATCCACGGATCAAAGCACTAAGTATTAGAGCAGTCTTACTTTGGATGTTGACTGATTACGTGCTTGTAATTCTTCTGCCTTCAACCAGCTTTTCCATAGCAAAAGGTTGTAATTGTATCTGTCACATAAAGAAAAAAAAGCTTTGATATGCTCTTAAATTCAAGGGGAGGTAGAAATGGCTAATACTATGTCCTGTAATGAGGAAATAATAAAAGTAGTGAAAAAGTAAGGGAGAATGAGAGGGCAGTGGGAAAAATGCTTTTAGGATGGCTGGATGCAGAAAAACATAAAGATTACTGTTACATAGGTTGTTGAAGCTTATTGCAATATTGCTAATACTTATTAGAAAGAGACATTGACAGCTGTTAATAAAAGTCAGTAAAACTCAGAAATTTAAATATAAGTGAAATACTGAAGATGAATAACTTTGTCATGGAAGACATATTGACTACCTCTCCTTACAAAATTTGTCAGTCCCATGGGAGAACTTCTTGACCCCTAGGGCAAGGTCAACCCAACACAGATGTAAAGTAGTATGCACCTGTAATTGTTATGACTAGCTTCTGCTAGAGTAGACTGATCATGTCCACCCTATATAACATCTGGTACTGGGAATATTTAGGCTCATGTTACCATCCATATGATTCTAACAGATAAATATTTTATTTTATTTTATTTTATTTTATTTTATTTTATTTTATTTTATTTTATATTATTTTATTTTATTTTATTTTATTTTATTTTATTTTATTTTATTTTATTTTTTTCTTCAGTTCAAAGTATCTGAAATTATTTTAAGAATATGTTACAGTCCATCCCCAAAGTGTGGGTTTTTTATAGCCAGAAAGTAATGGCCTATGTTGCATATACTAGTTTATGATATAAGACCTTATAGTATATATTAATAGATTTTAAGATGGCCACCAAGCTCCCTTCTCTTCTTGGGCTGACAGAGTCAGAAGGTCACTAGTCCAGCAGGCATCTAATACTCTCCAGGTTCACAAATCATGGATACCTCAAGCAGTGGCACAACCTCTCTGCCCACTGAACAGCCCTGCCCAGATCCTGTCCCTTCTTACCCACCCCACAGGTCCTCGACTCACCGACAGGTCCATCTGGATGCTTGCTGCAAACATGCAGTACTCACACACTCATCCCACAAGCATCCCATGCTCATAGGTCTGCCCAAATACCAGGACAGACTCCCTCCTGCCTGATACCCCTGCCTGTACCAAAGGCCCCCATATTCTTAGACTCACAGAATCATAGAATGGTTAGGGTTGGAAGGGACCTTCAAAGGTCATCTAGTCCAACCCTCCTGCAAGGAGGAGGGACATCCCTGACTAGATCAGGTAGCTCAGAGCCTCATCCAGCCTGGCCTTGAACATTTCCAGGGATGGGGCTTCCACCACCTCTCTGGGCAACCTGTTCCAGTGTTCCTCAACTCTCATTGTGAAATTTTTTTTCCTAATGTCCAATCTAAATCTACCTCCCTCTATTTTAAAACCATTACCGCTAGTCCTGTCACAACAGACCCTACTGAACAGCCTCTCCCCATCTTTCTTGAAGGCCCCCTTGAGGTACTGGAAGACCGCTATCAGGTCTCCCCGGAGCCTCCTCTTCTCCAGGCTGAACAGCCCCAACTCTCTCAGCCTGGCCTCACAGGAGAGGTGCTCCAGCCCTCTGATCATCTTTGTGGCCCTCCTCTGGACTCTCTCCAGCTGGTCCATGTCCTTCTTATGTTGGGGGCTCCAGAACTGGACACAGTATTCCAGGTGGGGTCTCACCAGGGCAGAGTAGAGGGGCAGAATCACCTCCCTCGACCTGCTGGCCACGCTCCTCTTGATGCAGGCCAGGATGCAGTTGGCTTTCTTGGCCGCAAGGGCGCATTGCCCGCTCATGTTGAGCCTCTTGTCCACCAGCACTCCCTCCGTTATCCATTGAGCAACAGATATAATCTACCTGGACTTGTGCAAAGATTTTGACACTGTCCCGCACAACATCCTTCTCTCTAAACTAGAGAGGCATGGGTTTGATGGATGAACCACTCGGTGGTTAAGGAGTTGGCTGGATGGCCGCACTCAGAGAGTGGTGGTCAACGGCTCGATGTCCAAGTGGAGACCGGTCACAAGTGGTGTCCCTCAGGAGTCTGTGTCGGGCCTGGCCCTGTTCAACATCTTTGTCAGCGACATGGACAGTGGGGTAGAGTGCAACTTCAGCAAGTTCGCCAATGACACCAGCTATGTGGTGCCATTGACATGGTGGAATCCCATGGATGCCATCCAGAGGGACCTTGACAGGCTGGAGAGGTGGGCCTGTGCAAACCTCATGAAGTTCAACCAGGCCAAGTGAAAGGTCCTGCACCTGGGTCATGGCAATCCTAGGCACAAATACAGGCTGGGCGGAGAATGGATCAAGACCAGCCCTGAGGAGAAGGACTTGGGAGGGCTGGTGGACGAGAGGCTCAACATGAGCGGGCAATGCGCCCTTGCGGCCCAGAAGGCCAACTGCATTGTGGGCTGCATCAAAAGGAGTGTGGCCAGCAGGTCGAGGGAGGTGATTCTCCCCCGCTACTCTGCCCTGGTGAGACACCACCTGGAGTACTGTATTCAGCTCTGAAGCCCCCAACATAAGAAGGACGTGAACCTGTTGAAGCGAGGGCCACAAAGATGATCAGAGGGCTGGAGCACTTCTCCTATGAGGACAGGCTGAGAGAGTTGGGGCTGTTCAGCCTGGAGAAGAGGAGGCTCCGGGGAGAGCTGAGAGCGATCTTCCAGTACCTCAAGGGGGCCTGCAAAAAAGATGGGGAGAGGCTGTTCAGTAGGTCCTATTGTGATAGGATGAGGGGTAATGGTTTTAAAATAGAGGGAGGTAGATTTAGATCAGATATTAGGAAAATTTTTTTTACAGTGAGAGTTGTACAACACTGGAACAGGTTGCCCAGAGAGGTGGTGGATACCCCACCCCTGGAAACGTTCAAGGCCAGGTTGGATGAGGCTCTGAGCAACCTGATCTAGTCAGGGATGTCCCTGCTTCTTGCAGGGGGGTTGGACTAGGTGACCTTTGAAGGTCCCTTCCAACTCTAACCATTCTATGATTCTATGAGTCCTGGTCGAATTTTGCTAGTGAATACACATGTATGCATCATGCACACTAGGATTGGGAAAGATGCAGACACTCATACCCTCACTGAAGCCAGCACCAAGAACACTGGCTGTGGCCCACGGTCCTGCTGCAGCCACCAGCATGGAAAACCTCACTCCCTCTTCTCCTGTACATTGCCGCATCATTTGGTACAGTCCCACAAACTCTGATCAACATCCTGTACGCCCAGGTCTGCAACATCATCCCTTAAGAAGTGCTGGTTTGCCTGCAGTTTCTTGTCAGTGCATGAACAAGTGGGACTGACCAGATTTGTTTCTGATTATTGTTTGTTAATACTAATTAGTCAGGTTTTATGTCACTGTGTGTTTCTCTCTCTTCCTTTCCTTATTCTCCCAAGTGAAAAAAATAAACATTCTCACATCCCACATGCTCTCACTAACTTGTGCCACTGACCAGGTTTGTTCTTGTCATTACCTCCCTCATCATGTGTTGGTCAAGTTTGTCTCTGTATGTTCTGGTTTGTGGCTCCTTTTAACAGATACTTTTAAAGGAGCATATACATTCCTCTTATATCTGCTTACATTATAAACTAACATCTCTTTATCAGGAACAGCCAAAAGGCTAAGATTCAAGAGTGAAATCGAAATCTAAGATGACAGTTTGTGACTGATAAAAGGAGTGAAGCAGTCCAATTTTCCAGTTATATCAGAATTGGAAATGGAATTGGAATATAAATGTCATTGGAACGTATAAGTGATAAAGATTGGACTCAGTATTGATTTGCAGGGTAGAGAGACTTTGTCTGAACTGTTTTGGAGAAGATTACTTGCAAATCCCTTATCAATGCACATGCCCTAGCTACATCCTAAAACCATTCTCTGAAAAAAAAAAGTCCTCTAGGAAGATGGGAAATACCACATAATAAGTTGCCTTCTGAACAGATGTCTCATCAAAATACTATGCAGCCTCTGCATTGTCCTTGAAACCTTCCTTGGAAATGCCAGGGTCCTGAGGACAACACTGAGTCTTACTGACCCTGACTAGCCTCACTTGGGGCCTCCTCTCATCCGCAGGACCAGGAGCCCTGTTTCAGCTCAACCCTGCAGACTTGGTCCTTGCCTGAAGCAAGTTTTTGGTGTACTTGTGTACTGGGTGGAGGTTGCAAGGTTTGGTTTTGGCAGCAGAGGGGCTGCAGGGGTGGCCTCTTGGAGAGGCCAGGGGCTTTCCCGTGCCAGACACAGCTGGTTCCAGTCAGCACCAACAGAACAACCACAGGGCACAGCTGAGCCCCCCCTGGCCAAGATGGTGGCACCTATGTGGAAACCTATTTAATGAAGTATAAAGTGCTGCCTGAGAGGGAGGAGGGAGAAAAAGAAAGTGTGAGAAACAGTCCTGCAGCCACGAAGGTCAGTGGAGAAGGAGGGATATGAGGTTCTTTAGGCATGAGAGGAGACTTTCGCCTGTAGAGAAGAACATGGTAAAGCAGATATCCACCCTGCAGCCAATGAAGATCCTCACAGTGGAGCAGGTGGATGTGCCCTAAAGGAAGATGTGACCCCATGGAAAGCCCATGTAGTAGCATGCTCCTGGCAGGATCTATGGCCCATGCAGAGGAGCCCATGCTCCCATGCAGGTTTTGTGGCACGAATTACAGCCAGTGGAGGATCCACATTAGAGCTATTCATTCCTGAAGGACCGTACCCTATAGAAAGGACCTACACTGGAGCAGAGGAAAAGTGGGAAGAGGAAGGAGTAGCAGATGAGAAGTGTTATCAACTGATGGCACCCCGTATTCCTCATCCTCTTGCACTGGTTATTCAGGGGAAAGTAGAGGAGCTGAGAATGAAGTAGTGAAGATGAGCCTGGGAAGATATGGTGGGTGGAGCGAGGGGAAGGTGCGTTTAGATTTATTCTCATTTCTCATTATCCTACTCTGTTTAATTGGTAATCAATTAAATTATTTTCACTAAATTGAGTCTATTTTTCCTGTGATGGTAATTGGTAAGTGATTTTTCTGCCTTTATCTTGACTCTTGATCTTTTCCATCTTATTTTATCCCCCTGTCCTATTGAAGAGGGGAAGTGAATAAGCAGCTGCATGGAGATGTGGCAGCTGGCCAAAGTCAACGTGCCACAACTTCTTTTCAGCCCTGACTCCTTGATGGACCTCAGGTGTGAACCATAGCCTTATCTTCAGTCTCTCTCTGACCCCATCTCCAGCCTTATGTCGGCCCATGCCTCTGGCTGCTCCTGTCAGGACTCTCCTTACCAGGTCCCAAGCTGGGCTTTCCCCACACCAGAAATTTCTGGGGCTCAGTGGCACCCCACATCCTGGCCTCCTCATGAGGCTGCCATGCACCTGCTGACAGGAGACAATGTATAACCATGATATGGAGAGAACAAGAGGGAACGTTACTGGGAGGGAAATATTGAAGCTAGAATAATGGAAAAATAGAGGACTTTCAGAAAGGAATGTGGTTCATGGGAAGCTTGAACAGAATTTTTTAGTGTGTGAGATGGCACTGCAACCATTTTGGAGACAAAACATCTGAAAATAAGCTTCTGTAGTATGTTCATCACCTTACTGATTGGAAGAAAGATAAATCATAGCCTTTCCAAAGGATAAAATGAGAATTCCTCTAGGATTAATAATTTACTTTCCATCTGGATTATATAAAAAAACACTGTAGAAACAAAGGAATATACTGTTGCTCTTAATGGAAGGAAACATAAGAAATTATTTTTAATAGTATATTTTACCAGAAATTAATTTTAACAGTATTAATAGAAAAGGACATAATAAACACCAAAAAAAAAGTAGTAACATAAAAATATTATACTGAAGAGTTAGGCAGAGCTTAAGAGAAAATAGAACAATATCGAATATCAAGATCCATCAATACCAAGGTAGTGCAACATGTCATTATATTATCACATCATGCAGTCTGCAAATGCTCCTCTCCTAACAACTCACACAATGAAAGTGAATGTTTTAACTGCTGCTGCTCAGAGCAGATGATAGGAATTTGAGATCATATTATTATTTAGAAATACTAAGAGTTGTCTTCAACATATATTTTTGACCAAGATAAAAATTAAGCAATTCTTGTTCAATTAGAAGTTCCTTATAGCATATTTATATCTAAAATGTTGCAGAAAAATGATAATAATAATGACTTTATATTTCCTTGACAGAAAGATTGCCCCAACAATGATTTTGTAATAAATATGAGACAGCAAATTGTTCCTACACTATAGTGTTTTTATTATGGAGATTAGTGATTTCTGTGATTAAGGATGCCTCCAAGTTTCCTGCTAAAGCTTTATTTTAATGTCTTTAAGACTTCACCCTTGAAAATTGTTTTGTCAGCTGTAATCTAATTGCAAAAGAGAATGATTTTTTTTTAAGTTTGAAGAAAAAATTGAAAATTCATCTGCTTTACCTTTTCATTGCAAAATAACTATTTGAAATGTTGTTTCAGAATAATATATATCTTAATTTTATCATAGGTAAAGTAGCCTCTCACAAGTCCTTTGTTATTTTTTTTTTATAAACATCTCCCCTTGCACACTTACATGGGATCTGTTTGTTCCACAGTTATACCATGGTTCTTTTTTTCTCAATAGAAAAAAAGTAAATACAAAGCAAAGAATACACAAACCCTTTCCATTTTAGTGTTATTTGCTGTTCTACTTAGAAATCAAGAAATCTGGAAGTTTCATATTGGAATTGTCTGGCATGCTTCATTGTAAGTCTGGTTATAATTTATTGAAAACATATACGAACGCTTTAAAAATATATTTGTAATTAAAAAGAAAAAAAGTGATATAACAAAGAATATTATTCTTATATTGAACAGCTTATCCTATTGTTCTGATGCTAAGTAAAAAATGTCCAGATTTCTGAAATGACATTGTCTTTTATTTTTAAAAGACTGGATTGCATGGAGTATAAGATAAGCAATATCAACAGGAAAAAAAACAAAGCAGAATTATGCAAATATATGTCATGCATATGCAAAAAGGGATTAAAGTAAGTTTATCAGCCATTTTACTTCTCACTTTTTCCTAGCTTTTCATTCTCTATTTCTGTTTTCTACAACCTAATACATTTTTATTCTTTCCAAGATGACTTAGAGTAATAATTCCCTTTTTGTTTCCATTGAACTTAAATCAAACTGCATAGAATGTGATTGTCAATAGATTCCCTAAAGTGGACACATAGGGATTCAGAACTAGAGGACTCACCATGACAAACACCTGTACTGCCTTTGAGACTATACTATGGAATACCAAGCCACAATCTGTTGAGGGCTGGTCAGCTCGATGCAGGCTTTAACCAGCCTTCTGAACCACGTTCCAGACAGCAGTATAGATTTACCTTAATGATGATGGACTTGATACCTGAAGTTGAGTCTTTCCCTGATTCTTCCTCTAGGGAAAATGATGTATACAGTTGTTTGCTAATATATGCTACGTTAACAGTGTATTTGAACAAAGTTAAGTAAGCAATTTCGCAGAAGAATTGGTGAATTTTGTGGTAAATATTTCTTGGATTATCATTCTGTTCCATAGTCTTATCTAAACCAGTGTTGACCTTGTTTTAGACATCTAACTCTGAATCAGTTAATTAATTCCTTTTATAGTCAACAGAGCAAATGAAGTAACTCTAGAGGATAATAAATTTCATCCTGAAGTACACCAACCCCCCTGCAAGAAGCAGGGACATCCCTGACTAGATCAGGTTGCTCAGAGCCCCATCCAGCCTGGCCTTGAACGTTTCCAGGGATGGGGCATCCACCACCTCTCTGGGCAACCTGTTCCAGTGTTCCTCAACTCTCATTGTAAAAATTTTTTTACTAATATCTAATCTAAATCTACCTCCTTCTAATTTAAACCCATTACCCCTTGTCGTATCACAACAGGCCCTACTGAACAGCCTCTCCCCATCCTTCCTGTAGGCCCCCTTGAGGTATTGGAAGACCGCTATCAGGTCTCCCTGGAGCATTGCCCCTTGTCCTACTACAACAGGCTAAAAACGTTTCTCCCCATCTTTCTTAGAAGTCCCCTTTAAGTATGGGAAGGCCATTACAAGGTCTCCCCGAAGCCTTCGCTTCTCCAGGCTGAACACCCCCAACTATTTCAGCCTGTCCTCATAGGAGAAGTGCTCCAGCCCTCTGATCATCTTTGTGGCCCTCCTCTGGACTCACTTTAACAGGTCCATGTCCTTCTTGTGTTGGGGGCTCCAGAACTGGATGCAGTACTCCAGGTGGGGTCTCACCAGAGCAGAGTAGAGGGGCAGAATCACCTCCCTCAACCTGTTGGTCATGCTTCTCTTGACGTAGCCCAGGGTGCAACTGGTTGTCTGAGCTGCAAGCACATATTGCCAGCTCATCTTGAGCTTCTTGTCAAATAATACCCCCAAGTCCTTCTCCCCAGGACTGCTGTCAATCCGTTCTCCACCCAGACTGCATTTGTGCTTGGGATTGCCCCAACTTACAGGAAGGACCTTCCATTTGTCCTTGTTGAACTTCATGTTCATGTATATTATATTATACCCCTTTTAATGCATAGGGTGTATCTATCTTAATGGTTAAAGGAGATAAAAGATATTCAGGTGTATTCTTAAATTTATGGCAATTAAACACCACTTTTCTGTTCCTTAAATTGAACATCTGTAAAATAAATAAGTTAATACTAAGGAGATTTCTAGTGCAGAATGACATTTCTGAATAAACGATCAGGCGCTTTTCTCAGGAAAGTGAAGGTAAATGAGGACTTTTGGTACACGTTAATCATACTCTATAAATTCTATCATTTTACAATAGGGAGTAAATGTCAGAAAAAAAAATTCCACTTTGCATAGAAATTGCTTCACTTGTCTGGAAGCCTTCTACTGAAAAGGAAAATGAACAAGTTGCCACAGTTTGTATTTTTAAATAATATGAAAGATAATCTTTTATAATTTAGATAATCACAATTATAATAAACTAATACCTCTAGAAAGAACGACAATTTCATGTGGAATTAGATTTTTGGTATCACTTTAGGAACTGAAGGACTTTCATCTAAGGCTTAGGCTGAAAGGACTAATACATGAAAGATTAAAAGAGTAAAATATCCAGATCTCAATGAAAAAAAATGGTTAGGAAGTGTCATGACAATTGTCAAGAAGTGGAGCCAACTGAATTATTCAAAATAAATACTATTAATTACAAATTTTGTCCTTTTTCCTATCTGTGAATTGCTTGCAAACTAATGCTGAGTCTGTGAATGTATTTGTTATTCATATGTATTTGCCTATGGCCTGTTCACAGCTGCTCACATTGACTAGTCACTATTTGTTATTTTTAGTGTATGATTGCTCATCTGATATAGTATTGTTTTTTGCTTCTAGATTGGCTCATACAGCACTATACTAAATAGGATAACAAAGAATAAGAGATAATGGTGAATTATGACCATCATTCTATGAACAAATTTTAGACAAATAATTATTCGTGCTAACTTCAAAAGATATCCAGGATTCACAGACTTTTTTGGATGGCTAGCTGCAATCTGTGTAATCAGGAACAATGGCCAATAATGGCTCACGCAGAACAATTAACTCACTGCTGTGTATTAGTGAAGATATTTGTATATTATAATCTACATTATTTGACCAGCTGTTCCTGTTCATATGTGATCACAATGGCTCCCATAATCACATAAGCAGTATTAGTTACTTGGTTGCTAAAAGCTATGTTTTGCAGACAAAGAAGCTTGGTATAATAATAGGAAGTGCTCATTGTAACATACTGACAGCTGGAAGTGGATGATAAATAAAGCAAAGATATTCCAAGCTAAGAAAATATTCTGAACATTAACAGTTCTTACAGAAATTATTACTATAACACCACCATGGACTCATATTCTTTAGTAACACCAAAAGGGGGAGGGAGGAAAAAGATTGAATAGGCAAACAAAAACAGTCACCCCTTCAGTTCAAAGGACTGGTTTTAATTCTCACAACGATCTGCAAAATTTTTTATCACTACCAACCATACTGCACCTAACCTCTAAATGAGTTAAGAAATAGAATCATAGACTCTTAGAATAGTTTGGGTTGGAAAGAACCTTTAAAGTCATCTGGTCCAACCACCTGCAAGGAGTACGGACACCTTCAACTAGAACAGGTTGCTCAGAGCCCCGTCCAACCTGGCTTTGAATGTTTTCAATGATGGGGCCTCTACCACTTCTCGGGGCAACCTGTGCCAGTGTTTCACCACCCTCATTGTAAAAAAAAATTTCCTTATATGCAGTCTAAATCCTTCTGGCTTAAAATCATTGCCTCTTGTCCTATCACAATAGGCCCCGCTAAAAAGTTTCTCCCCATCTTTCTCAGAAGTCCCCTTTAAGTATGCGAAGGCCATTACAAGGTCTCCCCAGAGCCTTCTCTTCTCCAGGCTGAATAGCCCCAACTGTCTCAGCCTGTCCTCATAGAAGATGTGCTCTATACCTCTGATCATCTGTCCCATGCCTTTGCAAGTTTCTGTTCTTCTGCACCAACGGCTCCCCTCCCTGCTATGTGTGTCAGTGGGGGAACTTTTGGCAGTTTGGCTGGGGGCTGTGGTTCCACTGCAGGTTGAGCTTGGAACCAGGTATCTAACTCCTTCTCACCCTCCCTGATGCTACACAGCCTCCTCACCACCTCCTGCAGCTCAGCCACCTTCTGTGGCTGAGCACCACCTCAGCCATCCTGCTCTAGGGTGTCCTCCCCCTGGGTACACCTGTTGCAGGCAGGGCTGCTGCCTGTCCCTGCCCCAGGAAAAAGGTCCAGGCACTTCCTGCAGCCCAAAGTCTGCACTGCACGCTCTCCCTTAGCAGCTCTGTCTGAATGGAGGCATCAGCCACTGCTGGGGTAGATGGTGCAGACCTATCAGCTGGAGCTGCAGCCGCAGATGAGTGCCCACCATTCTGCCTTGAGGGTCAAGTAGGATGTGTCTAAATGTGTTTTATCTGTAGAACTGCAGGGTTGAATTTCAGCTGTCCTACTTCTATCCATCTTAAAAGTAGATAGCCAATGTATGTTTGTAATTGTATAATAAAAGGCAAGACAGATAAGCACCTCATTCAGAAAACTCATGCTAAGCCAAGATAAATGTTTTAGACTATGTCCTCTGGAGATGCCTCTTCTCACTACCTATTGCAAGGTGTTTGAACTGGTGACATCACTTTTGTGTAGTTAAAATTAGTTTGGAGAAATTGCAGTATAGCCACCAAAACTTGAGGGAATAACAAGATTCTTCTTCCTCTCAGGCTATATTTTAAGACGATGATTCTTTATTCAATTGTTTGGGTGAAGAAGCAGTGGAAGCAAATTTTCTCAGACTGAGAAATGCTTAAAAAACAGATTTTTGCTTTTTTGTGTGCATAGGTTATTAAACAGCAAGCCGTTGGTATTAGGAATAGTTTGAGTTTGAAATCCCAGAAATATTAGAAAGTGTATTTTTAGATTACTCTCCTTGATGTAAACTTCAAAAATACACTTGAAGTACACTTAAGGTTTCTAAATGTTTTCCGTAATAACACTCTGAATGGTTTTTTTAGTGATGGTGATAATATCCCAGCTAGCTCATCAAATAATTTTCTTTTTCTAACCACTGTTTGTATTCACCTTGCAACGGACGTTCTTCCCCCAGGAACTGCTTTTACTTGATTATTTTTGAAATTTAGTTGTGGTGATCATTACAGAGTCTGGAATGACAATTACAATTGAATGGCAACAGGACATGGGGAGAAAATAACATGGAAAAATGCATGAATCAAGACAAAAGACAGGAAGATCAGATGCCAATTACAATCTCAGACAAAACAGACTCAACTAGGAGAATATTAATTTAATTTATTTCCAATTAAAGTAGAGAAGGATGGTGAGAAACAAAGACCAGAAAATATTAAAACAACATCTTTCCCCCCCACACCTTAGGCCGAATGTTACTCCATTCCTCACTCGCTTGCCTCGCCCTCCAAACTCCTAAGTGGTGCAGGGACATGGAGAACAAGGAATTACAGTCAGTTTGCAACAGTTCCTCTCTGTCACTCCTTACTCCTCATAACTTGCCCCTGCTCCAGCCTGGGTCCTCTCCATGGGCTGCAGTCCTTCAGGAAAAGCCTTCTCCAGCATGCATCGTCCATGGGCCACAGTTCCTGTCAGAACCTACTCCAGCTCAGCTTGTTTATGTGCTGCAGCTTCCTTCAAGCCGTACCTACCTGCTGTAGGAAATACCTCTCCACAGGTTACAGGGAAATATCTGCCCCAGTGGGGTCTCATCCACAGGCTGCAGGCAAATCTCTGCTCCAGCACCCAGAGCACCTCCTCTCCTTCCTTCTTCATTGACCTCGGTATCTGCAGGGCTGTTTCTCACAATTTTTGCCCCTCACTCCTCTCTCATAACCGCTGCAAAGAATTTCACCCTTTCTTAAGTGTATTTTCCCTGAGGCACCACCATCTTGGCTGAGCGGCTTAGCTATGTCCTGTGGTAGGTCTGTTTTGCAGGCGTCTGGAACTGGCTGTGTCCTACATGGGACAGTGCCTGGCCTCTCCTCACAGAGGTCAACCCTGTAGCTCCCCTCCACTGCCAACACCTTGACACCTATGCTGAATACAATAATGCACTGTTATGAAAACAAATTTTGTTGTAAAGTAATTTCTTATTGGAGACTGATAGCTATTATCTCTTTAACTTAGTTTTAAGCATCGGAAGTTAAAAAGAAGTTGTGCAAGTAGAGAGGAGTGACATTAGTGCAAAAAGAATGAGAATGCAGAAACATGGTCTTCCAGGGGTCAGGTGCGGTCAAGTGGAGAGAAGAGAGGAAATGTGGGAGGAATACCTATGCAGGCACCAAGGTCAGTGAAGAATGAGAAGGAGGAGTAAATTTGCTCTTGGCAAGATTCCCCTGCAGCCCATGGTGAAGACCATGGTGAGGCAGGCTGTTGCCCTGCAGCCCATAGAGGTCCATAATGGAGCAGAGATCCACCTGCAGACCACAGAGGATCCCATGCTAGAGCAAGTGGACTCATCCAAAGGAGGCTGTGACACCATGGGAAGCCTGTGCTGGAGCAAACTCCTATCAGGACCTTTGGGGAGAACCTTTGGGAGAGCAGCCCACAATGGAGTGGGGCCAGGTTTGCTGGTGCTCTGAGCAACCTGATCTAGTTGGAGATGTCCGTGCTCCTTCCAGGGGGATTTGGACTAGATGACCTTTAAAGGTCCCTTCCAACCCTAACTATTCTTAGATTCTATCATTTTATGTTAGTAAAAACTGAATAAATGATGGAGAGTCTACAGCATTTCTTACAAATTATGATATTTCCTCTGGGTAAACTTTTACCAGCCACTTCTCTTCAATATTTTTTATCAAGGACCTGGACACAGGAGTTGAGTGCACACTTAATATGATTTTGTGATTCTATGGAAAAAAAAAACAAAAACAAAACCACAACAAAGCCCACCTCTTTATTTTAGAAATTAGAATTAGAAAAATTGATAACATGTAAATCAAACAACAACAACAAAAAAGGATTATTTTGCTACCACTCACTGTACAGAACTAGCTTCTATTTTATGACAAATAATCAATAAAACTCCTAGGCAATTCACTGCTACTAAATCGAGACCTCGACCTACTGTCTGATTGTTAAAATATATTACAAAAGACTTTCCCTGGTATAAAGCAAATGTACATTCAATTAAGAAAAGAAGCGTTATTTTAGTATATTGTTTTCATCATTTTCTAAGGAATAAATTATATTTCTAGATGATAATTAATGTCTTCATAAAATAATGAGGTGAGAGATAGTAAGTGCCATCCTCTGGAGGTCCCTATTTCTCTCCATATATTATATAGCAAATCTGCAATAGCTGGCTTACACTAGAGTATTTAAAAATTTAAAAAAATATAGTTCTGAAATTATGTAACATTAAACAGTACACAGGTGTCACTATTTTTAACCTAAAGATTTAATTACAGACTTAGAGGAATATCATTCAAAGAAGAAATAAAGAATTTTACAAAGTGAAATGAGCACTTCAGGAAAAAAAAGTGTTCACAGTAAGAGTGATTAAACAGCTTAACATGTTACTTTTAGAAACTGTGAATAATCCATTCCTGAGGTGTCCTGACAGGACAAAGCGCTGAGCAATCTGATCAGATTTCAAAGTTGCTCTTCTTTGACTGGTGTTTTGACCAGATAACTTCCAAAGATTCTTTCCAGTGCATAAAGCACTTACATTTACTTTAACTTACCATTCATCTTCACTATAATATACAACAACTTTAATTATTTGTAATAATTATCTCTGGTTTTTATCTTTTTTATTCAGTTTGTGGTGTTAAGTAGTTATTTATCCCATTCCAGGCTAATGACAAATAATATGCATGCATAAATGCAGTCCTATACATATTTACTGCCTAATGCCAAAAGTTTCACTTCATAGACTTACTACATCTATGAACACAGTGAGATCATGTCTAGAATACTCTCACACAACCCATTGTTACTGTCTACATTTTTAAAGACTGAGGATCCTCGTAACCTTTTAGATGTGTAATCTGTTTTCTGTCTCTCCTCAATTTTCTGAAAAGATCAGAAACTTCTCCATTAAGTGAATGATATAGTTCAACTGCCTTTTCATCCAAATGTAATAAAGTTTTAAATAAGAATATTATAATATACTAGTGATGAAATTGTACCTTAGCTGAAGGAAACATGAAGCAATTCTGTTACGATAATACAGTGAGTAAGCAGCAACAATTCATTTGACCAAATGTAAACCTCTGCTTCTAAGTTATTTACTCTACACATCTATTATAGTTAATAGAGAGAAAGAGGCACTTCCAATAAGCACTCAATCTCGTTTTATATTAGATGTACAAAATAGATCAAATAAATAGCACTCTTGCGTTTGACTACAAAGGAGCCTATGAGTACTACTCAGATGTAAATGAATCACACTGCAGTTCCTGACTCCCACTTAACAGTCATTAGACTAGATCTGAACAGAATTTGAAATGATAGTTTCAAAGGGAATTTCAGTGGCTAATTATGATTTTATTCCAAACTTAAGAATATATCTTTTTTCTTCTCAGAAAATAAACTTTATTTTACTAATATTACTTCAGAATGATAATTCAGAAAATTAGTATCTAAATAAACTTAAATAACTTTAAGGGTTGTTCTTGACTTATTTTAAAAAATAAATTTGGTATTTTCATATTATTTAATGAATGTCAGTAAGAGCAGTGCAAAGTACTTAAAAACAGAGTTTCATAATATATCTTAAAATTACTTTTTTTTTAACAGGTGAAAGAAGGACTAAAATAAAAATATATTTGGCTTAGAAGAAAATGCATTTTGCTACAGAAAGTATATTGAGGAACATTTTTTAACCAATTCCACAGGAGACTATGTTGTACTGTCTTCTTTACTTTTAACCATATACTGATTCCTGCAGTTAATCATGAAAACTGACACATATATTCTGAGAAGGAAAATCAATTGCTATGTATGAAGACAAGCTGCTTATGTAGGTCAGTGAATGATTCACAATAAATTATTTATCTAGGGAATGTAGTCTCTTTTTCTCAGAGTGAGTTGTCTCAGAGTGAATAATCAATTTGATTTTGAATAAACCTTTGAAACATTATTCTAGTTCTCTGGATTGCTCATGTTTACAACGACATTTTTTTGTATGACATTGAACTCTTTACCTGGGGAAGAGCTATCAATATTCTGAAGCTCCAGCAGGAATGCCACCCTTATGAACCATGAAGGCAAGGAGACAACCTATGAAGATCAGGGAATGAATAATAGCCTGGGCGCAGTCTTGTTCCTGGATGAAATTACGTACGGAATTCACAAAAGGAAAGTAATATGTGTAAGGTCTCAAAGAAAATAGGTAAATATTAATAGATCTTTTAAAGTTAGGAATTCATGGAAGACATAGAACACTAAGAACTGCAATTCCTAATTCTATGTTCTTCACTTTAATATTTCTTTCACATCGACCTTTACAACTGCTGTATCATTTTAAAGAACACTACTGTTTTCAGGCAGTGCGCACTAGTTTTTCTATGCTACTCTTTTTTTTTTTTTTATTTCTTCAAATTACATAAATATAACTTGCAGTAGCTGATGCATGGCTCGTTAACCAGCACCATCAACTCCATATAAGATCCCAAACTCTTAAAAGGCTGCTTACCAAAAAACTCTGCCACCAAAAATCATAGTGTTGGGGCAAATTATTTAGCAGCTTAGTGTGGCACACAGATGTTTTCAGAAAAGACAAATCAACCTTTGATGAGATCATTTTTCTCTTGCCCTGCATCACTGTTTCACTATCCCTACTCTCCAGTCTCTGAAGAAAGGACATTGTAGAGTTTCTGAGGATGCTGAGACTTGCCACTCAGTTCCTTCCATAAAAAGTTCTTATTTACTTTCACAGCTGCAAGACTGAGATGGAAGTTCAGACTAATTTTTTAAATCCTTAGCTCACAGACGTTTCTGCTGCCACTGTCTATCTTCTCCAAGTCCATTAAAGCAAACATAAAACCAAAAAAAAAAAAAACCAAACAGTAAAAGAGATGCTACAACCTTTCATCCTACATCCTTTCATCCTACATCCTTTCTGCTCCCACTTATATTGTCCTTTTGTGAGTTAGCTGCACGATGTGTTCAGATCTTTCTGGTTTCAGATGGATACAAGTCTGTAAATGCTTACAGTTATTAAATTCCACTTTCACAGAATCACAGGACCATAAATAATTCAGTCTAGAAGGAACTTAGCACATCTCTAATCCAAACTCCTGCTCAAATTAGGGTCAGCTCTTAGGTCAGACCAGGTTGCTTGACTGCTCTCATGGACAATTTTTTTTTCGTATCTCCAATATGAACCCCTTTCATCACAATTTATGCCTGCTATTTCTCACCCTCCCACTTTGCATTACTGTTCAGGCTTTTCACTGTGCAGGTATTAGGGGATTATTGTTAGGGGCTCCTGCAACTGTCTCTTCTGCAGGCTGAACCAGCTGCAGGATGCTGTCAGCCTTCTTTGCTGAGGCAAGGTCACATTGCTGGGTCACGGCCAACTTACTGTCCACCAGGACTCATACATTCTTTTCTGCAAAGCTGCTTTCAACCCAGTCGGCCTTCGGTATGTACTGATGCATAGGGTTATTTCTGCCGAGGTGCAGGACTTCACATTTCCCTTTGCTGAATTTAATGAGGTTCCTGTTGGCCCATTTCTCCAGGCCATCCAAGTCCTTCTGGATGGTAGCGCGGTGATTCAGTGTATTGACCAATCCTCCCAGTGCTGTATCATTGCCAAGTTGCTGAGGCTGCACTCTGTGCTATAATCCAGCTCATTAACAAAGATGTTAAAAATTATTGACACAGTATTAACCTTTGTACACGACTAGTAACTGGCCTCCAGCTGGACTTTGGTTCACTGATCACAGTCCTCTGAGCCCAGCTATTTAGATGGTTTTCAACCCACTTCACTGTGATGACGGGTTGATACATCCTCAATAAATTAATGCTGTCAGAATTGTCTTCATCTCCTTTAGCGTGTCCAGAAATGTTTCCCAAAAGAACTTGCTCCATTGTTTTCCGAGGCACTGAAGTGTGGCTGGCTAGCCAGTAGTTTCTCAGATTGCCTTCTAGCCTTTTTTGAAGATGGGTGCAACAATTTCTCCATTCATGAGGAACTGCCCCAATCTTCACGACTTTTCAAAGATAGGGAATGGTCTCACAGGCACATTAAACAGCTTTGTCAGCACCCAGAGGCGGCAGCCTATCACCTCCCAAAGATTTGTAGAGGTTGAGTTTTCTCAAGTATTCCCTCATTCAATCATCATCCACTTCTGGTACTTGTCTTCCACCTTCATAGCTTCCTATGTGCATGGAAGACTGGACGATCTTGTTGGTGAAGATGAAGACAAAGCAGGCATCGAGTATTTCAGGCCTAACCGTATCTACTCTCACAAAATTACTCACCCCATTCAGCAAAGGGCTCATATTTTCCTTGTTTGTTTTTTACTTTTAATGCAACTCTTCTTCTTTCCCTTCACACCCCTTGCAAGTCTTAGCTCCAGTTGAGCTGGTTTTACTACGATCTTCCCACCATTTTCTACAGTTGCCTACCTGCCTAGATAGTGTATCTCAAAAACTGCTCCTTTGAACCTCCTTTGAACTCCTTCCATCTTCTCTGTACTGCCTTTTTGCTCTGAAGCTGTCATGAGTTCCCTGCTTAGTCCCTGCTGATCTCCTGATATATCATATACCAAGTATTGTGATGGATCCTTCTTGTGCTGAAAGACTCTGTCCTTAAAGAGCTCCTTGAGCTCCTTAAAGAGCTCCTTCCTTGAGCTCCCTTGCCCTTCAGAGCTGCCTCTTTAGCCTCCTTCAGGTGCATCCACCTGCACAGGTGTGGTGTCTTCCATGGGCTGGAGGTGGATCTCTGCTCCACCATTAACCTCCATGGGCTGCAGGGGGACAGCCAGCCTCACCATGGTCTTCCTCACAGGCTGCTGTAGAATCTCTACTTCGGTGCCTGGAGCACCTCCTCCCCCTCCTTCTTTACTGACTGTGGTGTCTACAGAGTTTCTTTCACAATTCTCACTCCTCTCTTCTGGCTGCTGTTCTGCAAACCCAATATGTGCATGCACTTGAAGAGATCCTCCTTTTGCTCTGTTTTTACATTCCTGAACTCTGTTCTTCCTGTAACCCTGTACTCTTTGTTCGCCACCAGCCCATCACTTCTTATACTATAATGATTTTGCATATATTTAGAAATAAATAAATTACAAAGTGCATTATTTTAATGCAGGAAATAGTTCATCTTCTGTTGGTGCATAGTACTTCAGAGCGTAGGCCAGTTGTTAGAGCGTAGTCTCATTCGTTTACAGCATAGCCTCAGTTGTAGTCTCAGACCCTACCGCATGCTAGACAGAGAGCCGACTATTCTTACTGTTTCCGTGCTTTTACACCCATAGTTCCTCTAACCACCACCAGTCCCTTATCTTTTACCCACTACTAGTGTCCTCAATTTTGCTTCTCTTAGAAAGTCTCTTATTTTTCAATCCCAGGGCTTCCGACATTTGTCGCCCCCAACAATCTTCCAAGGAAAATATAAATGCAGTAAATATGTGGGATTTTCTTAATAATTTACAGCAGGATTTCTGAAACTATATCCCACACAGCCTTTTCCAGTGAACAGTTGACTAGTCATGTGTGCTCATTTGGGGTTTTTTTTTTGTTTATTTCCAGCTGCTAAACTTATGCTAAAAGGTAATTTAAATATTTTAAACACTTTTTGTGTGAAAAAATTACTAATTTGATACAGCGATGTCATACATTATTAAATCATGATCCATGCTGTTAAATATTGAGCCGTCATACTACAGGATTTTGATTCCATATAGAAAGAAAACATATAAATAAGGGCATATTAGGATCATAATAAATAGAACCAAAAATAATAATTGAAAGCCTGTAGCTAGGATTAAATTATTCCTTAAAATTCAGATGCTGGCTTCTATTTTTCATTTACATGTTTGTTTGTTTTCCCTAAAAATTAAAATTCAATGTATATCAATTATAGAAAGATTTAAAAACAAACTTATTTTGATTACTACATCTCAAATTGGTGATAAGTAGCTGAGAAAAGAGTGGGAGTTCTCCATTGCTAACAAAATAAGCTCCTGGCTTCCCACAGTCAAGCACAAGAACTAAATGAAAAAAAATAACATAAATAAAACCAAAATGCTGCAAGGTCCCAGATATCTTGGATTTCCAAAGTCCTGATGAGTTAAACCAGAGAAATACCATAGCATCATGTATCAGGTCAGGTGCTTAAACTCTGAATAAAGAAGAAAATTATTGGCACGATAGTCACAGCATGTTTGTATCTCTCTTCTTCTCTTCCAGTTGTTATTGTATTTCAAGTAGTTCTGGTTATGTTGACTCATCGTACTTCACAATTCTGTTCCCGAGAGTTCATGCTGTAAGAGTACATTTACCTTGCAAAATTAATCCTTTATTATAACATTTCTATTAAAATTGTGCAATTATAACAATCAGAGCAAATGGATCTGAAAGACATTTTCAGAAGTACTGTGCTCCATTGCTCTGCAACAGGGTAAAGTATTAATACATAAATCCTTCTTGACAGCCATTTCTCTAAGCAGGTTGGGTGGACAATGGATTAAGAGCAGCCCTGAGGAGAAGGACTTGGGGATACTAGTGGATGAGAAGCTCAACACGAGCCAGCAATGCACCCTTGCAGCCCAGAAAGCCAACCACATCAAAAGAAGTATGGCCAGCAGGTTGAGGGTGGTGATTCTCCTCCCCTATTTCACTCTCATGAAACACTTAGGTATTGCATCCACCTCTGGAGCCTGCAACAGAAGAAGGACATGTACCTGTTTAAGCAAGTCCAGAGGAGGGCCACGAAGTTGATCAGAGGGCTGGAGCACCTCTCCTATGAAGACAGGCTGAGAGACTTGGGGCTGTTCAGCCTGGAGAAGAGGAGGTTCCGAGGAGACCTCATACTGGCCTTCCAGTACCTAATGGGGGCTTATAAGAAAGATGGAGAGAAATGTTTTATCAGGGCCTCCTGTGACAGGACAAGGGGTGATGGTTTTAAACTAGAAGGAGGTAGATTTAGACTAGATAAAAAGAAGAATTTTTTTGCAATTAGGATGGTGGAACAGGTTTCCCAGAAAGGCAGTAGAGGCTCCATCCCTAGAAATATTCAAGGCCAGGTTGCTCTCAGCAATCTGATCTGGTTGAAGTTGTCCCTGCTCATTGCAGGGGGAATTGGACCAGATCACCTTTAAAGGTCTCTTCCAAATCAAACTATTCTAGGATTCCATTTTTTTTTTTTTTTTGTTACTAAAAAACTGAATAAATGATGGAGAGTCTACAGCATTTCTTGCAAATTATGGGATTTCCCCTGGGTACCATTTTACAGCCACTTCTCTTCCATGTTTTTATCAATGATCTGGACACAGCAGCTGAGTGCACACTAAGTAAATTTGCCAATGATATTAAATTAGGAAGAGACATTCATTCCCTCAGGGGTAGAGAAAGCTTACAGAGAGATCTTGATAGAGTGGAGTGCTCAACAATCACTAACCGTATGAAATTTAGTAAGGACAGATGGAGGGTTCTAAACCTGAGATGGTGTAATCCTGGATATATGTGTAGCCTAGGGTACAAGAGAAAGGAGTGTAGCCCTGCAGAAAGGTATTTTGAGATTTTGGTTGACAGTAAGGTCAATCTGCGTCAACAATGTGCCCTGGCATCCAAAAGACCAACCATATCCTGGAGTGCATTAAGCACAACAAAGCTAGCCAGTCGAAAGAAGTGATTGTCTCCCTGTACTCATAATTGATGTGGCCTTATCTCAAGTATTGTGTGCAATTTTGAGCTTCAGAATGTAAGAAAGATATAAAAACACTAGAATGTGTCCAAAGGAGAGCAACAAAGATCTTGAAAGGACTAGAGGGCATGACTTAGGAGTGGCCAAGAATACTAGATTTGTTCAGCTTTAAGAAAAGCAGCTTGAGGTGTGACCTCATTGCAGTCTACTTCTTGAGGGGGAGTGGAGAGAGGTGTTGATCTCTTCTCTCTGGTGTCTGGAGCTAGGACACAAGGGAACAGCTTACAGCTGCATCAGGGGAAGTTCAGATTGGATATTGAACTCATTGCAATTGCCTGTTTCAGTTTTGCTGCTCCAAACCAAATGTAGTTCTCCAAGTGAAGCTTTGTAAAGGATTTATTCATATTTTACTTATGATACTAATTATTACACACGTCAATTTTCTATTAGCTTTTGTAATGAACATGCACTGAAGTTATACTACAATTAATTCCACCATTCAAACGTCCCTGTTTAATGAAGAGAAAGCAGCAGTGAAAAACTAGCTGTCATCCATTTTTAAGCAGGTAGAAGATGCACGAAACACATATACACATACATAACATAGAACATGATGTGTAATAATATATGTTTATATATAATTAAATATGTATTTCTTCATAGTAACTCACAGAATGTATTTCAGGTTGGTTTTTTTTCTGATGCCAACCTGATATTATGAGATTATTTCCATTTCCATTTCATTAAACATAGATGACTCTCAAATTTCCACTGTATGATGTTTCTGAACGTTTTGCAAAGATATGGATAATGCCAACCTTACTTCATTCTGAATTTTTGAAAGCTGCTCAGTTTTCCTTCCTCAGCTGATAGATAAATGGCTCAATTTGAATGAATGTTTACGTCACATAATTTATTTGTTTGGAAGAAATCTGGGTAGGCTAGAAGATATGAGAGCAGTGATTTTCCTGCATGGGTTCACAAGAGCAAGAAAAGAAACATTTTCCTCTGTGATATATAGTTGTGCAAGAGTTCTTCAAAGCTTCATACTTCGGGGTTAGAATCAGTAGTAAACCATCTGGATGAGTCACTGAAACTGAGGTTTACTCTTAATGGAATAAATGGGAACCACATTCACTTAGCAATTTTTCAAAATACAAAATATCCCCAGCTGCTGTTCTGACTGCCTAGCTGTCTGTAACATACTCATACCTTAATGTTTGTATGTTTATATGTAACTATATTGGCTCTTATTCCCAACTCACATAAAAAGCTCCAGCTAGGAGTAATTTATTTTACTAAGGTAGTTTAGACATGGGTCTAGCTCTGAATTTGGATTCTTTCTTTGAATATCTAAGGATACATACCTCTCTCCATATAGTCAGAAAAGATACTGGAGTATGTTGGAGACAACCTTTAACTGCAGATTAGGGATATAGTAACCAGTTGCAAGTTATTCCCATAAGTGGGAATAACAAACTGAGAAGCATAAGATAAAAATAGTGTGGATGAAAGTGATCAAAAAGAATGGGACTTAGGTACTCTACTAATTGAGTTCTTTATCTTAGCTAGTTATATAATATCTCTCTTTAGTTGTCCTTTTGTATGTGCCTGTCTATATGGACTACTATTTATCATTGTCAATAAAGAAAGATGCAATTCGTTTAGGCTAGACAGCTAACTTTAAGAAATGTAAAATTACCTGAGAAGAATACTACTTTGTACATGGAAAAAATCTCATCAGGAATCTAGTTTTTGGAAAAGTCTGATGCCCAAATAATTTATTAAGGTAGCAAATTCTACTGATTTAATATTTAAAAAGATGAGGCTTATTAAGCCATTTAAAATATGTTTGAAAAATCACACCACACTTTTTGTGTACTTCTACAGCAATTATTTTATAATTATTGTAAATAATTGGAGAATGGGATAAGCGGGATGCGTATGCACGCTTATTTGGGGAGCTATGTAGCAACACAGTGTATGGGACCACACCATGCCTACCGTGCACTGGGAAGGAAAGTGTCAAACCAAAGACCCTGAGTTCTCACAGGTACTCCCATTTGGATTTCACCTCCTTCTTATTGGAATCCACTCCTGTACAGAGAATCCTGTAGAAGTTCATTAAAATTTCTAATATATTTCAAGTAAACTTATATTAAGTTTGTAGTTGCTACAAAGTATCCTCATCTCAATTGCCAAGTCAAGCAGCTCCAGTGCCCGTGTGATCCTCAGCGGGGTGCTCTAGCATAGTGTAGAGGGGGCTTTCCTGAGGGAAAACGCAGGGTAGCAGAGACCTGCCAGGAGCCTGCAGCTTCACACAGCAGTGGCTGATGAGACCTGAGCAGGGCCAGAAGCAACGGCAGCCAAGCCCCTGCCCCCACAAAAGAAGCCCCTGGGGAGCACTAGCGACCGGGAGCACTGTGACCAGGGTGGACAAACAGGGCATGACAAGTCAGCAAGGATGTGCTGCAGCAGTTTGCACTGCAGTTCACGTGGAAAGTTACACAGGAAGGGTGCTGTAGATCTGCCAGCTCGACCAGGGAGCAATGGTATTTACCTGGCAGAAGGCCATGTCCTCTCAAAACTCTACACTCACCATGATTGACACACCTTCCCAGACAGAGCTCCAATGGGAACATGCTGCCACTCAAGTGTCAGGCTGCAGCGTGTGCCCTACATCAGTATCAGATGGCAGTAGTGAGCACACCTGTGGGAGATGAGTCCAGGTAGTGAACTTCTCAGCTTTGTGACAGAGCTCCAGAAGAAGGTGAATAGGTTGAGGAGTATCAGGGGGACTGAGAGAGAGACCTGTCTCAAAGGGAGAAAAGAATCTTTGCACATGAGTAAGCAGGGCTCACTGAACTTTAAACTAGATTTGAAGGGGCAAAGGGATAAAACCAGGCTTGCTAGAAATAAGTGTGGGAGCGGCATGCCAATGTTTGAAGGCTGGTGTGCTAGTGAGGTTCTTCGGTCTGCACCAGGATGTGCTGAGTACACTGGAGCACATTTGAAATGTCCCTGTACTAATGCATGCAGCACCCTAGCCGTCCCAGGGGTGGTAAGGGATGGAGATCCATGTGTCAGCAAAGATGTAAGGGTTATTGATGTGTTAACAGACCACAGAAGTGTCTGAAAATTGTCACATAAGAATGAGGGCTTCTCCTCGCAAAAAGGTGGAAGATGAATAGCCCAAATGAAGTGCATCTACACCAATGCATGCAGCATGGGCAACAAACAGGACGAATCGGAAGCCATTGGGCAGCTGGAAAGCTATGATATTGTCTAGTTCAATTCCCCTACTGAAAGCAGAGTCAGCTACAGCAGGTTGCTCAGGCCTGTGGTACTGAGTGTATTGAGGGAGCTGGTAGAAGTGTTCACCAAGCCACTTTCAATAATTTATCATCAGTCTTAGCTAACTAGGGAGGTCATAGAATCATAGAATCATAGAATGGTTAGAGTTGGAAGGGACCTTCAAAGGTCATCTAGTCCAAACCCCCTGCAAGAAGCAGGGACCTCCCTGACTAGATCAGGTTGCTCAGAGCCCCATCCAGCCTGGCCTTGAACGTTGGTCCCTGTTGACTGAGGTTAGTGAATGTGATGCCCACTAACAAGAGGAGCCAGAAGGAGGATCTGGGAAACTACAGGCCTGTCAGTCAGACCTCAGTGCCAGGGAAGGTTATGGAGTGCCATCACATGTCAGGTACAAGACAGCAAAGGGATCAGGCCCAATCAGCATGGGTTTATGAAAGGCAGGTCTTGCTTGACTAACCTGATCTCTTTGTCTTACAAGGCGACCCATCTAGTGGATGCGGGAAAGGCTGTGGATGTTGTGTACCTGAAGTTAAGTAAAGCTTTTGACACTGTTTCCCACAGCCTTCTCCTAGACAAACTGGCTGCTCATGGCTTGGACAAGCATACTTTTTTTGCTAGATAAAAAAAAATGACTGGATGGTTGGGCCCAAAGAGTGGTGGTGAATGGAGTTAAATCCAACTGGCAGTCACAACCGGTATTCCACAAGGTGCAATATTGGGTCAGTTCTGTTTAATGTCTGTACCAATGATCTCAATAAGGAGATAAAGTGCACGCTCAGAAAGTTTGCAGACAACACCAAATTGTGTGAGAGTGTTGATCTGCTTGAGGGTAGAAAGGCACTACAGAGGGATCTGGACAGGCTGGATCAATGGGCTAATGCCAATTTTATGAGATTCAACAAGGCTAAGTGCCAAGTGCAATGCTACAGGCTTGGGGAAGAGTGGGTGGAAAGGTGCCGGGCGGAAAAGGACTTGGGGGGATTGATTGACAACTGGCTGAATATGAGCCAGTAGCTTGTCCAGGTGGCCAGGAAGGCCAACAGCATTCTGGCTTGTATCAGGAACAGTGTGGCCAGCAGGACTGGGAAAGTGATCATTTCTTTGTACCTGGCACTGGTGAGGGTGCACCTTGAATACTCTATTCAGTTTTGGGCCCCTCACTACAAGAAAGACATTGAGGTGCTGAAGTGTGTCCAAGGAAGAGCAACAAGGGTGGTGAAGGGTCTAGAGAGACATCTTATGAGGTGTGGCTCAGTGAACTGGGGTTCTTTAGCCTGGAGAAAAGGAGACTGAGGGGAGACGCTATCACTCTCTTCAGCTACCTGAAAGGAGGTTGTAGCAAGGTGGGTGTTGGTCTCTTTTCCCAGGTAACAAGTGATAGGACTAGAGAAAATGGCCTAAAGTTGCACCATGAGAGGTTTATTAGGAAAAATTTCTTCACTGAAAGGTTTATCAAGCACTGGAGCAAATACCTGGAGGTATTTAAAAGACTTGTAGATGTGGTGCTTAGGTGTAGGGATGGACTTGGCAGTGTTAAGTTTACAGTTGTACTTGATGATATTAAGGGCCTTTTCCAACGTAAATAATTCTATAATTCTACGATTTTTTGTGTAGTAATAGGAGTAAACCACAGATCTAGAATTTAAATTGCACATATGTTGTAGAAAAATGGCTTGAATAAAGTAAATTTATTTGGATTAAAAATAATTTGATAGAATTAACAGTATAGAGAGATTAAAAATACAAGAATGATCATTTTTGTAGCAATAGTAAATGTACTAGTAATTCCTTTAGAATAATATGGAAAAGAATCGTATGCTCCATTTAGTCATTCTGTTTTGTGCAAGATTATTCTAAATTGCTTGACAGTAAAATATCCTCTTGTCACAAAGTAATTATAATACTTTAATGGATTTTAAAATCATAATAATTTGAGATACATTCTTTCAGATACACAAATAAATTGCTGTAGTCTCTAAATGAGCTTCTCATTACAACTCTCTAGAATTCTAAATTGTCCTATAATATACATTTTTTTCTTTATTTTAAAATAATTAATCAGTCAAGGAATCTCCGATGACTAGAAATGAAGAGAGCAAAGGGCATATAAAATTCATTGCAGTATTTAAAACTAAATGAATTTAAAATTATTGATATAAATATTTGTTTAGTTTGTATTTGTTTTCATTGAATATGAAAAAAAATGTCTAAGAGACCACATTCAAAATTTACAAGGTATTTTTCTAAAAGATGGTTAGTTTCATTTGACGACAGAGACAAACATGGTAAGTTGTAACACAGTGGTCTTTTAAAACAGAAATAACTTATGAAAACCAGGGAGGGGGAGCTGTCAGAAAGAGAAAAAGAATCAGATGTAATTCACACAAGCAATGATATCACTGCAAATTTTAACTATCAAAGCCTTCAGATTGGGTCAACATTAGTGTTTTGGTTTCATCAAAAGTACTCTTCTGAAGCAAATTTCCCAGTTGGCACCAACTATGTATCTTTCTAGTCCTATGGGTTACAAAAATGTTATTTTACTGTGTACTTCAGACTCCTTCAAAATTTAACTAAGCAGATATATACACCTATGTAGGGCATCTATAATTTTAGCCTTAATGGACACTTAGTCCACGAAACTAGCTTAGAGGCACCCTGAGGCAAATTCTTCTGCATGCATATAATATATAAATTGGGATTACAGTATTGTGCTTTGTAGTTCTCCTTATATTGGACCACACTATTTGCTGATGTAGACATTGCCTACATTTTTTGTAAAGCAGTTTTGATAATAAAAAAGTGACATTCCCCCAAGTAATACCTATTATTAAGCCTTTACCAAAACATTTTATTAGCCTCTGTATGTATCTATAGATGCATGCATCTTCTAATGGATTGTTGTTGTAAAGACAACTGCTCAAAACCATTAGAATAGGAACTTAAACATGCCCATGCAGTGCTAATAAAATATTGGTTTTGGTTTTTAGGAAATCAGAGTTTGGAGGCCATTGAAGACAAATGGGATTTTAACAAAGGTCTCCAAAAGAACAAGCACAAGATGTACTTGAAAGTACATGCACAAGGTGATACTGAAGGTTCAAGAGCTATTAGAAAAAAAAAAAACCTAATTATCAGTATCTGTTAAATTATCAGTCTCTGTTCATTAAAGGAATACAGCTTTTGGAGCCTGGCAAAACCTATTTCAAAGTAAAAAAAAATATGAAAAAAAAACCCTATAAATGGACCCAAGAATAAAAAAAACCAACAGCCTCTGCTCAGACTTTTTTTTTGCAGCAAGGACATCAAGACAGTTGTGACTTCCTGCAGTCCCCACCCCCGTCTTATCAAAGAAGGATAACATCATTGACCTTAGTATCTGGAAGAGCCTGGAAAGAGTGAGCAAACCATAAAAGAAAGATATTCTAGAAAATGTGTGCACATCTGTTCTAAGGGTATTATCTTGGAACAAGCTCTAATAATTGCATCATTTGAACTTAGTGTAATATATCTTGATTGAATTGCTAAAACTTAGTAAGATTATAAATTACTTCTTGGCTCCATATATAAAATATGTTTCTTTAGCACATGTAAACTGAATGTGATGTTTGGTCTTATGCCTTACCTTTGAGGCATCATTGAAATTTGGATGCAATGAAATGTCCATTCTAAGTTAGTCTGCAATGCTACATTTTAAGCTGATTATTCTGTTTGTCCCAACAGAATTAAGATAAATATCCTAGAGAAGTTCTTCATGTTCTTTCACAGTCATTTATACAACAAGCTCAAATTAAATTCAATATTAGGTAGGATCGCTCTCATTTGCGGTGTCCAAAGCACCTCCCTTTCAATCCACCTTATTTTTGATTCTTTTGCTACTGACCCTGCAAAATAGTGAGTAAGAAATGGCTTATCATCAGGATGTAAATCACAGTAGTCTGGAAATATTCTAGAACTGTAAAAGGTCTGCAGTGAAATTACAGGATTAAGGCAGGATGGTCTCTTTTCTGTTACTTGTCAGTGGTAATTTATGCAATTTATCCTGATGAATCATAAATTACATAAGCCAAAAGTATACCTTCTCAGTGTTATTTTTTTTTTTCCTGATACTCTTGCTGGTTGATATCTCTTTAAACTATTAAAGCACTGATTCTTCTGCAAGATGAGACAGTGCCAAGGAATAGCAGTCTGAACTTCAGTGTAACTTAACAGTCGCATTGGACCAAAACTTTTATGACGATCATTTTGCACAGAAAGAGGATGCACATTTTCAGGAAATGTTGTTTAGTAAAAATTGGGTCATGCTTTTGCACATATTGGGTTTATGACTAATTAAGAAGAGTGTTGCAATGAAAAAAAAAATAATGCAACCACCTGATAAATTTGAATGGATTTAACATCTTGGGTTTTTTTATATAAAAGATTTTTAAAACGAATATTTTGATTGGTGATTTTGAAGTATTTATGATCCAGGAGATCATTATCAGTTATGAACGCAAATATATAGACATTGTTGATAGTTTGATATTAAAAACAAATCTGAGGAAAAAAAAACCAAAGTACCCAAATCAAAATTCAACATAACTGCTGAAGAAGATATAATTATAATGAATTATTTTAATAATTCCAATTATTCTTTTTCTGATTTATAAAAAAAAAAAGAAAGATAAGAAGTAGGTAATGAGTTCCTGTAAGACTGAAGGCTGGAAAGATGACACTTTGATTCATTGCTGCATCCTTCTGACATCCAGGCCTTCAGGAATGAGTGAAAATAACTGTTCATTTTAACTTCAGCTGAGTCGAGATGTCTCAAAGATGGGAGATTGTGTTCTCAGTTCTCTCCTACTGTGTCCCCAGTACCTTTACCTTGTCCTTTCTTTTCCTTAGTTAGCATCTCTTTAACTTAATTACATGGCACCAGTACAATGCTTTGATATTTACGATGTCTGGCCAAGGAAAAGGACCTGGCCAGATCTGTAAAATGACATTCTATTCTGGATATTTGGAGGAAAAACAATAGCAATCATAGCTCACCTAATACACTCTCAACAATAAGTACATGACCATGATGGATGAGTCAGCACAAGACTTTAGATGTTACCTATATTTTCCAATCCTTTTCTAATTTTGCCAGTTATTCTTTTTATGTATTCTTTTTTGGCTTCTGCTTTATGATGAGAAGCAAAAAGGAACTGCAGAATTCAGAAAACACTATGAATTTGTGGTGATGTTGTTGTTCTGAAGAGAATTTGGAAACAATTTATAAAATCTAAAATTAACTAGCACGTTAAAAAATGTAAATAATGAGTTTTGTGCTTCATAGTATAAATGGAAGTTTCAGATTCACAACACTATTCTTACAAACAAAAAATCCAAAACCTCTGTGTGATTGAACTGTTCTAAACTAAGAATTAGGCAAGAATTCATTATATTTCCCATAAGTTTTTGGATGGCTTTTAACTTTTTAAAAGCTTGATATCTGCTTAAGATAATTAATCCCACAGCCTTTTTCTGTAGTCACCAGAAATGGACGGACAAGCAACCTATTTGGTCTAATTTACTGCTTTAAGAGAACAAAGAATATTTATAAATGTACTGGTCTTTCTCAACCACAGTAGAAAAGGAGATAAAAAAACTGTAATAGACAAATGGCTAAAGTATCTCAGATTACTACTTAGTGACCTCTGTGAAGTCTGAAACTTGTCATAAGAAGGATACTCAACCATTTGATAAATGCTAAGAGATCTGAACTTTTCAATAAAACCATTTAACTTTTTGGAGGTTAACTTTAATTTACTGCTTTTGCTTTCCAGATTCTGCAATGAGCAAAACTTGAGTTATTAAAACATCCTGAAGGAATAATGCCAGATTACAGAAATCTTGTGAGAAAACTTGATGCAATCATTTTTTTCATCTCAATACCTGGAACACAGAGCTTGAATTACAGTAACATGAATTATTTAATTCTATTTATTAAAAAAAAAAAAAAAAAAAAAGTGAAATACTGGAGTATTTCCTAGTTGTCAGTCCTCAGTTCTTCATTATGAAGTGCTCTAAACTGCTGTATTTGTGTCAGGCTCATTCTGACTTGTAGATGGGAGCACTGAATATCACAGGCTAAATCCTGAAGTCTTAGCTGTTCAGCACTCCCCTTTACTTGCTGTTGAGAATAAAACTAAATGCAAACTTCACTATAAATAATTAATCTCTGGTCTATCAGTCCTAATTAACTGAAAAACACTTTTTTTTTCTTTTGGAATTAAAAGAGTTTGTTTTGGTTTGGTTTGGGGTTTTTTTTTATGCTGCTAACACAAGGGATTTCTTTTTTGGTTGTGTATTTTTTTTTTCATTATAGCTTTTCAATACAACTTCTCATTACAATTTTTGCTGCAGGAAAATAGTTGTAGAAAGGAGACTTTTAAGTGTATTTTTTTAAAATTAATTACAAAAAAGAAAAAAAAAGAAAAAAAATCCCAGTGTTCACTGGCTTTATTTGATCTGAATTCCTTTGTATGCCACTAATTGATAGTATAGAATTGGTGATGCTCTTAAATTAAGCAACTCAACTATTCCTCTCACTATCTTTCCATCTTTTTGGAGAAACAACCATTCCTTTCCACCAACTATCCTGAAGCTGGAAAATAAAATTATTTTTCCCCCTGCTGACATTGCATTTCAAAATCTTCAGTGGGCTTCTCGATTCTAAGCAAGTTTTTTCTTTCATTTTCAATTTTTTTTAAGACCTGTTTCTGTATTACACATGCACCTTCCCATCTAACAATTCAAATCACCGATGTCCAACAGTGTTTGATGCCTGCACCTCACTGTACCTCCTGTGGTTCAGCACAAAATTGCTTTTTCAGCTTCAAAACAGAATGAAATTGTGAACTTTGTCTTTTTGGTAGCCTAAACACTAAAACATATGATTACAGAGCTGGAGGAGATTTTTATCTTGAGCTTGTGTGTGTCAAAATGAACTTTCATGGTCTACTGATTCAAGAAAATAAAAATGTCATTGAAAAAGTGATATTTCATTGTATGCAAACCATCACTTTATTTTAATGTATCTACCTCTGCATTTGACTCTGCACAGACTGAACTGTAAAGTCTTTGGTCTTATGCAGGACAAAGGAATTGCTTGAAAAAAAAATCTGTAAAATTACAAAAATTACAAAGGTTAAAAATTTAATTTCATGAGAAAAAAAAATGCAATTCTAATGGAAGTCATTTTACAGGCACTTTTACAAAGAAATGTCAAATATTGCTGGAAGTACTTTTTCAATTGAACCATTGATTGCTAAGAAAACACACTGCTGCTAAGAGATTTTCCTTTATGATTGATAAGTTCATCTAAACAGTCTCAACCTCCCAAACATTTAAAATGTTGAGTGTAGCACTTAACTTTATATAGCCTCTTTGTGCAGATAGTGTTAATTAAGCAGTCAGATTTTACATTTTCTCATCTAATAAAATAACATCTTCCTTATTGTGTTAGTAGTATTTCAACTCCTATGCATTTTACTTTCATTTACATACTAAAACTTCTGGTATAATAAACAATAAAACAATAAACCAAAATTATATTGGTGGAGTAACTGATTGTGTTGTTATAAGGATGTCTGTGAAGTATGTAAGCAAATAAAAAAGTATGCAAAACAGGAATGGAAGGAATTATTATTTAAAATTATTTATGTGCTGAAGTTCTCCAAACATTTGACAAATTTCTGGAGCTTTAGAATTCCAACCCATGGCTATAGCACTATCTGTTCTATAGGATACATTTCACTATATCTCTGCTTGGGTAGGAAAAAAAAAAAAAAAAGACAATTTACTCTTGTAGGCCAAGCAGAATTGTAATGTTATCAGTACTATTAATCAGTCTACTAGTACTTAAATATTTTTATTGCATTGAAATTAAATCTGAAGTGAACTTAACACATCCAATTTTGCTGTATATAATAGATTGATTCGAAGCACATGTCAGGATTTTGTTCTTCTAGTATAGCAGATGTTATTCTACAATACACTTTGTTTTCTGAAACTGTCCATAAATTCTACCATAGACCCAGCTGGAAGTCACAACTGGACTAAAGCTTCTCTCTCTCTATTTTGATATCTCAGTTAGTCACTAGTCTATCTGGATATTCTTTATTTGTGTCTCCAGCACCTGGTCAAATCTGTTAGATTTATAGGGGGGAAAAAAGAAGGAAGATTTTATATCATGACAATTTTTCAAGTACTCTGACAGACCATAGCTTCATAAATCATTTGGAGTATGTCTCTGTACATCTACAAATGCACAGAGGCATAGCCTTCTGCTTGAGATCAGTAGTTTTCAAAAAAAAAAACAGATGTGCTTTTATGATCTTATGACTTGGTAACATAATGGATCACACCTTCAGAAAACATATTTGTCTATCAGTCTATCAGTCTACTGAACAGAATATAGACAGGTGCTGAACTGAAGATTTTAAACACATTTTACATTTTCTTCTTACATGGAAGGGCTGTAACAGCCATCTTCTCATGGAAGGTCAACAAGTCACCTTTATGAGAAACATGTTCATATACTAGCTTAGGTAAATACATATAAAAAAAAATAAATCTAAGATTGATGTTACAGATGAATAATATTCTCTTGTTTTATTAAAAAAGTTGAATACTCCCATTTCTTTCAAAATGGTACAAAAACAAGTGGTATTTGAAAGTTCAAAATTATCTTCCCCGATGTCTAGAAATAATTTATATTCTTTAGGAAGGATATTATTTTTTGATGGCAGATTAATTATTTACGTTTAATCTCAAAAAGCCAAAAAAATCTATTTTATTTAAATGATGGTATTAATATAAAATCATAGAATCATAGAATGGTTAGAGTTGGAAGGGACCTTCAAAGGTCATCTAGTCCAACCACCCTGCAAGGAGCAGGGACATCCCCGACTAGATCAGGTTGTTTAGAGCCTCATCCAATCTGGCCTTGAACGTTTCCAGGGATGGGGCATCCACCACCTCTCTGGGCAACCTGTTCCAATGTTCTACAACCCTCAGGTGTAAAAAATTTTTTCCTAATATCCAATCTAAATCTACCTCCCTCTATTTTGAAACCATTACCCCTAGTCCTGTCACAAGAGCCCCTACTGAAGAGTCTCTCCCCATCTTTTCTGTAGGCCCCCTTGAGGTACTGGAAGACTGCTATAAGGTACCACAACAGTTATCCAGCAGATCAGAGGCAACCATGTAGTCTGATATTCCATGCGCAGGTCTTCAGACCCCCGTTTACTATCTCTGTACTTTAGCTAGCTCTGTAAGAGCTAGAGCTCTTACAAACACCTACACTAAATATCAGAAGCTAAGAGTCTGAATCAGCAGCTTAAACTCACCTTCAGTAGTTAGCTTAGTTGCCTGCTCAGTGGTGTTTAGTGCCACATGAGATGCCTGAGTGTACCTTGAATGGCTTCCACTGCTGTGCCAGAAGATCTGAGTCTTCTACAATTGCTTTGTATCATTTCCAAGTTTTGCAAAAGTGTCCTTAACACCCTAGGGCATCTTAAATGGCAGTAGCGTTCTTTGTCTCAGCAATGGAACTGAGCCCTATATGTGAACTTCTCAATAGAAAAACAAATAGGTACAAATAAATTCTGTTACTGGCTATTGATACATAGAGCTTTGTTTATTAGATGGAATGTCTTAAGCTATATTTCTGTCTTCTATTGTGAGGATCAAAATTCTTAAATTCTGGTTTCCAGAAAAAGGACTCACGCTTACATGAGCAAAATTCAGATTCACTAGGCCAACCACTTGAAATGTCTGTTTCTGTGAACATTCCTGCTCATTAAATAATAATAATAAAATACTAATTAATTACATACTTTGTGAAAGCAAAGAAAGAGGATTCCAAATTCAGTTGCAGTGAAAATGAATATTCACACTAATCTTTTAATTTTTGGGTTTTTTTTCACTATTTATTCATTTCTCTCAGTCATACTTTTTATTTTACTTCATTTTCCTAAGGTTTTTCATAAAATAACTCAAGTTATTTTTAACCATAGTTTTAGTGCAATTCCTTTTCAGTCATGAAGGCTTTATTTGATATTTTAAAAATTAGAGCCTAACTAAAGTATTCATGGTGAATATTATTCCAGAAGTATTAATCGTCTTTAACAGTATGTCTTGTCCCAAAACGATGTAGAAAATTACCAACAAAATTACACTAAAAAGGAGGAAACAAAAGCACAAATTTCCTTCTTACTTAAAGACTTTTGTATTACCATCATCATGTAAATACTTGTTCTTGCTAATTCTTTACTCTGTTAGAAGATGGCAATTCAAAGGACTGCCGTAAAAGAAACAAAATAAGAAAAATAAGCAGTAAATATATCTACTTCGCTGTATATATGGTATGAAGTCTACTTTAAAGGATGTTCTAATCTACAAGATACTGAGTATACATATGTAACGAGAATTAACCAAAGCATTAATTTTTAATGAGTATTTGGGTATGCACAGCAATAAAGATTTCCTGAAATAATTTGTTTTATTGTATGAATTATAGAAGTTATGTTATAGAAATTAAAAAAAAAAACAGTGTTAATAATCAGAAAGTATGATAGATACTTTTCCAAGACAAAAATTAAAATCAGAATTACTAAATGACCTAAGTTATTTTCTTATGCTCCCATAATAATATTTCAAAAACCAATATAATTTAGCAAACATTTAAATGGGAAGTGCAGTATTCTTAACACGAGGGTTTCAGTTTTATATTCTATTCTTTCATTATCTATAATGAAAGTAACTTCTGTAGAGAGATCATCACTTTCCACTGCTCCTTTCCTCCAATTTATGCTCTTAGAGGTTGGGTTTTGGTTTTTTGGCTTGTGATGTTTGGTGTAATATCCATTTAACAATATCTTCTGGTTATGTTCCAAGAATGAATATAGCAACATGTTATCATTACCAAATAGTGAGGAAATTGAACAAACACAGATGACCATTTTAGTAATACAGATTCAGATTTACCTTTTTAATTCACAGTAGAATGCAACTTGATGAGCTTTCTTTGGCAACTCAGATAGTATTGAACATATGACAAAATGCAAATTAAAATATTACAAATTAAGTTACGGTATTTTATAACAAGGTGTGTGATTTCAGGAATTTTTAGATGACTATGACGAGCAAAATTTGCAGGAAACTTTTCAAGAATGTTTAATCAAGTAATAAATGTTATTTTTAAAATTTTGACTTAATTTGCCTATATCTGTTTATATATACATACATGCATGTAGCTATACTAAAGTCAAGGTGAGAACCGAATGCTTTCTGTTTTAGTTACCAAAAGAATGATTCAAAATTGAATAACTTATCATAAGATAGATAATATATGTTAAAGAGCTGCTCGATATAGTAAAATTTGGAACTCAGGTTTTTCTTTTTCCTTCTTTATCTGTTTAAGCTAAATTCGGTGCACTTTAATACCAAGGAGGACATGTCTGCTGTTAAGTCCATTTGCAAGTCTGGCAAGCAGCAAGGTGGAGCCCACGTTGCAGAGACAGATACTCAAACAAATGCACATGCGCACACACACAGAGGAGGTTAACATGGCTCACCACAGAGCATTGGTTTAATAGCACCCATGCAAACAACAATAACTCTCACATAAATACGAGGCAGCAAAGACAGCACAGAGCTATTCCTCCTACCAGTAGATCAGGATCAAAGTTCACTGGTGGATGTACACTTCCTTTCAACCCAAATTATCTAGATTTACAAGCACACCATAGTCACATATCCCTCAAATATTAGCATGATGTTATTTAAGTCTGTTTAATGTCCATGCCCAGATCCCACATCACTTACACACCCTTTGGCTCAAGAGCTGGGTTTTTCAAGGTGTAGATCTTCTGCTCATTGGCTGGTCCAGCTTGACCTTTGCTAACAAATTACACATGCACACAGCATCTCTCTCCAACTGTCAGCACCTAAACTTCTCCACACACATGCATAAAGAGTGACACCACACAAAAACCCAGTTTAGAACATGATTTAGTGAGAAGATAGGATAGACTGCAGTGATCAAGAGCAGGGCTCAGTCAGACAAGTGAGCTTGCTTATGGTTGAACAGCCATTTTTACTCCCTCTTCTCTGTTTTCCCATGCTTGTTCCTCCCCCATATACCTTGAGCCTTCCCTTTTTTTTCCCCTTGTTATCTCCCAAATAAACAACCTGTCAAAAATTACATTTTATTCGTTGGTCCCAGTTTTCCTATATCTGTATCCAGATTTGGTATTTCTGACACCATTACCAAGGTGATTCCAGTCTTACATGGTATCACTAATGGGGTTACCTGAGATTCTCCTCCCCAAAAGCCCCCCAGTGCTCCCTTTGAAACTTGTTCATCTCTTGAATACCTCCAACTGAATCACCTGAGTGATCTGGATGTCCTTCATGGAGCTATCTGTAACTTCTATCAGCTTCTCTCTTATTTGTGCAATGTTTCCTCATGTCAGATTCAGCAGTTTCTCAGCAGTTTCTGTTCTCTTAGCTAAAACTCAGGCCTGAGTCTAGTCATTTGCCTGCATATCCTCATAATTAGTACATAAAAATGTTGCATTTTTAAAAGAGGTAAATATAAATGGATGACCCTGGTGTTACACTGATGTGCTTTGATAATCTTTTTTTTTTTCTTTATGTTCTACTTCATGTAATGTGTTAATACTGCAAGGTATAACCTTACACAAAAAATTATATCATATGAGAAGAGAACATCTAAAGTTTCACCTTTCACTTGATTAATGAGAAATTACCAGATACAAACCACTCAAAATAAAATACTTTTACATTCCAATTTTCTCTATTAACTTTGTTTTCTTTTTTGAGGTGCATTTGAGAAAGCTGTATCTCCATCTTCGATGTCTTTAGACTCTTCTTGATAGATTTCTGCAATATGTCCTGTACTTTAACTCTTTTCCTCTCTAAAATAGTATTCGTAAGAAAGTATACTGCAATTAAAATATAATTATATTGCAATTTCACAGAGGTTATCTGGTGACTTTTGGTAATCATTCATGAGTAATTAATCTAATTGGTTTTTTTTTTTTGCTGATTCATAAATTATTAATACAATCGGGGAATAAGAATCAGTTATGCTAATCTTTCTTAGACAAAAATTATACATCTAGTCAAAGATACTCACAGAAGCTTCACTTGAGGCAAAGCGGTGCTAACAGATCGCTTTCATTACTTCACATGCACACATTTATTATTGTATCAAATAACCAAAAAACTTATATTGCCATATCTTTTTTTTTTCTATTGTGCTGTTGTTTCCTAAAAAAAATTTAATGTATTTTAAAAAACCACTAGCACTTAATAGATTTTTTTTGGTTGTTGGAATTTTGTGGCTTCTTGTTACTGTTGTTGGAGTTTTTGTTATTATTAGAAATGTTCCTCTTAACTAAAAATACTTACCAAAAAAAAAAAAAAAAAAAAAAAAAGACTCTTTTCCTATATGCATCCTGGAAATAGAATGAACATAAAACACAATTTTCCATTTCAGTACATTAATAGGAGAATTTCATAAAGCAAGAGTTTATAAATTATTTTTCTAATGTTATAAGTTTCCTGTGGAAATATATTTTAAGAGAGTATAGAATTACATCAAATAAAAAAAAAACAAAGACAAATATAAAATACACATTAAAAATGTTAGAAAAAAAAATTCTTATTTTGTATCAAGCATTTTAATCACAAAATTAATCATACAGAGATCATTACTTTGAAAAGAGATTATTTAACTTTAGGTCAATCAACTTTACTCTTCAAATGACATATATGTTAGAATAAGTTAATTCTGATTAGCTGAGGCCTTATAGTTTCTTAATGAAATGACTACAGTATCTTCTGAGAATCATAAAGATGTAGCTCATTGGACGGAGATTAAAAATAAAACTGAATTGATTTGAAATCCTATTATTTTACATAACTCAATGAGAAAAAAAAAAAAAAGTTATTTTTCTCCCCCTGTGTTTGGACAGTTTTGGTCTCATAGTTTCAGAAAGTTAGGAGAAAACTTTTGATATGCATGAGGAACTCCCCCAGGCAAATTTTCACCAGTTCTATTAGACCTCGAATTAAAGTATTTCTGGCTAAGACAAAAAATTCCTCTAAACTTAATTTCATTATTTTAAAGGATTATTTTCTTCCAGTATGTTTAAATGCATTGCATATGTTATATATTGAATGCATTTGCCTCCTAACTTACCAACGGATAGGTAATACCTCTTTATTTACATTTTGTGCCACAGTGAGATTAGCTGGCTTGCTCAGCCTATTCTTCCCAAAGACAAGAAAAACATTACAGCATTTTAGTAGCCAAACAGAAATATGATCTGAGAGTTTAGCACCTTATATATTCATATTATAAACTGTATTGGGCTTAGGTGGTAAAGTTTTGGTAGTGTGTGGGGCTGCAGGAATGGCTTCTGTGAGAAGATATCAGGAGCTGCCCCCATGTCAGAGAGAGAGTGACAGTTCCAGTTGGCTTCAAGAGGGACCTGATGCTGGCCAAAGATGAGACAATCTGTGACACTGGAAGCTCTTCTATGATAACATACTTAAGAAAGCATAAAAAAAACCTGTGCAGCAGCTGTGACAGAAGAGAAAGAAAAATGTGAGAGAAAGCTCTACAGACACCAAGGTCAGTGAAGAAGGAGGGGGAGGAGATGCTCAGGCACAAGAGCAGAGGTTCCCCTGCAGCCCGTGGAGAGGACAGTGCTGCAGCAGGTTGTCCCCGTGCAGCCCATGGAGGACCACGGTGAAGCTGACACCCACCCTACAGCAGATTGGCACACCCTGAAGGAAACCACAGCCTGTGGAGAGCCCACAGTGAGGGGTATTGTATACTCACAGCTAATCTGCGATAATATTGCTAAGTACTAATAGTTTTGTATATACATTTCAACAATGTCCACAAACTGCTTACTAGCACAAAGTGTATTTTTAATGAACTCCAACAAAATTTTACTTTGAAGTTTAAAATTGATGTGACCTGTCATTCTTCTAAACACGTTCATCAGCAATCCCTAAATTGCAGAGAAATGTTACATATATAAATGTAAGTCCACGTGAATTAAATACATTTTAATTTATATATTTATATTGCAAGCACATATATTACATTGTCACACCATATTTGGTGGTTTATCTTTATAGTCAAGCACTCTCTGTTTCTGTAATGGAGTTTGCAAAGCATCCCCAATCAAGGCAGAGGCTGAACACAGGAATAGTACTAGGGTAACGCACTCCTGGAGCTCCCCTTAAAATGCAGTGTGGATGAAATTGAATCAGATCCAGCTTCCATTGCCCTCTACCATTCAGTTAACGTGTACTAAGTCAAATATTCAATGGATTTTATACTCTCATATATCCCACATTCCTTCATTCCACATACCAGAGGAAAAAAACATACACCTACAGTTCTGCACTGCAAGTACACCATTTCATCTGGTTACAGAAGACCCCTCAGACTACGTAATTCATTATTAAATATATATATATATATATATACACACCCCCTGTGAACCCTGAGTAGATGCCAGGACATGCATCACAGAGTACAGATACAGCCAATTTGTCCTGAGACGGTCTACACTCAAAAGGGGTTTCAAAGCCAGCCAAGGTCAACCCACCACATTGCATGTGGTAATATGTATGTACTATAAATCATGTAAACAACTTATTTTCTCTAACAGTACGTATTAAGTTGATTTTAGTTATGAGCTCTCTGACACTGTCATATTGTAAACATACACAGTGTCTACACTATTCAGATGTATTATAATGAAAATAGCATTAATTATTTTGAGGATTTAAATAATTAATTATTTAGGTTTATGGGTTTATAGACAGCTGAAACAGTTTCTTTCTTTAGATACATTCACAGTCCTAATTTTTTCTCTCAGTGACTCTGAAATAAATTTAAAATTAATGACTGCACATATTGAATTATTGCTATATTACAAAAAAAACCAAAAAACCATAACACAACCATCATTCTCATTAAAGCAATAAATTCCACATTTGATTTTCTTAGAGAAAGTTAGAGGTATTTCACGTGGCACTTTCAGAGGAAAAAAAAGTATTTTTATTGACTATGCATTCACAACATTCTGGATGTTGTATAAAACATATTGAGCAATAAACATGTAATTAACTGTAAACAGTTACAAGTTTTCATGCATACACAGTTTTTTTTTATTGGGTGCATGATAAACAAGATCTCAGCCAGAGAGGTATGTGGTAATTGTGAGTTGATTATATTTATTAAAATGAATAAAATTATTAGTATTTCAAATGAGTTAATATTATGATTTAATATTATTATGAGTTATATCATGGAGTTAAATTGTTTATGTAAGGAAAAATTGTATGTCCAAATTAATCTTTAATAACCTGATTAGAAAATGCAAAACACATAGTTAAGCATAATATTTTGTTTGTCTTTATGGGTTTTTTTGACACTTTCAATTTAAGAGACTTCTGAGTATGTATAATTTGAGTATGTGTACATATCATATAGTTTATTTACTTAATATGCCCCACTTACATTTCAGTACTTTTTTCTTCTGACTGATTACATATCTTCTAGATGATTCATATAGTCTGATTTTGGATAGTCTTTACAAGGTTAATCCTGAGAAAGACTGGATTATTCTGGTCTTATCCAACTAATGTATGTATGCAAATTTGGGATACTCCTTGAGCCATTTTGAAGGCTTATTTCCTCAATAATATTTTAAGAAATTAAAACTTTACCTCTTTGTGAATTGATTGCACTGAAACACACAGATTTCTCTGTCTTATCCTAAACAGATTTGGATAAGATTCCAAACACCAATTTATGACTCAGGTGAAGCTATTAAATAAATAATTTGCAACAATGTAAACTGGCACTTTAAGTGTCTCCTGTAAAGGTGAAAAGTCTGTGTAGAACTTGGAGTCACCTGCCATTACAGAAGCCATAGTGCATAGGTAGGCTTCTTTGTCCAGTCTTAATAATTCTGTTATAGATCTTTGTTCTTCTTTATACTTCCTTTTTCAAACATGTAGTGAGTTACAGCTAGTTGCAAAGATCTGTTTAGATTTGCGGAATATAAAAGGATACACAAATGCAATGCAGGGCTGTTTCATTATGCATTTCAAACTGGACGCAATAACTTTGATCAACAAATCCCAAAGCTCTGTGTCTGATTTTGGCCTTCACTTAATGTGTCACAGCAGCATACAGAAAATTATATACGGCCTTTTAAAGCTAATTCTGAAATCTGTATGAGAAATCTGGATTTTACCATAACATTTTTTCATCTGGAATGTTTAATCTTTAATTACGTACTTCAAATGTAAAACAGCATGCTTCAAAGGTTCCTTGGGCATGTCTAAAAAAGAAGTTTGACAAATTTTTCTGAAAAGGCACCTAACAAAACTTTAAAGTAACAATAATAAAAAAATAATGCTTTGCATTTACATTCTGCTTTGCATTTCAGTAGCACTGCATGGACATTATCTAATTAACTTTCCTAACACAGCTTTCTGACAAACATTGGTGTTCTCTTTTTACATAATGTGACCAAGGTTATAAAGTGTTTTTTTTTTTCACAGATGCATATACAGAAAGTTTTACCTTCTAGTCTTTGGCTTTCCTTTTTAGGAAAAACCCCATACGCTCCCTGCCACCCGACTTGCACTCATATTTAACACTTTTCCTGAATAAGAATTGATTAGAAATTTCAGTTAAATTACCTTTAAATATTTAGAATTTCCCAATGAATTGTTAGGCATTTAATGAGTACATAAAAGACTGAGTTCACAATGTGTGCAAATGGACTTCTATGGATGCAAGTTAAAATCATAGAATCATAGAATCATAGAATGGTTAGAGTTGGAAGGGACCTTCAAAGGTCATCTAGTCCAACCCCCCTGCACGAAGCAGAGACATCCCTGACTAGATCAGGTTGCTCAGAGCCCCATCCAGCCTGGCCTTGAACGTTTCCAGGGATGGGGCATCCACCACCTCTCTGGGCAACCTGTTCCAGTGGTCTACAACTCTCATTGTGAAAAATTTTTTTCTAATATCTAATCTAAACCTCCCTCCTTCTAATTTAAACCCATTACCCCTTGTCCTATCACAACAGGCC